>JAGDQP010001309.1:64942-126447 GCA_022664845.1 Lepisma saccharinum | reverse complement strand
CAGTAGACCAACTCCTCCCTTCGGGGAGAGGCCTCATCCACTAGTGGATTGAATATGGCTGTGATTTATTTATATATATATATATAGACCATCCAGGGTGCACAAATGTTTCGTTTCGGCGCTATAGGCAGCCGAAAGCGTGGCAAAATGAACTGTAGACTTTGATATTGGCACTACCATTAAGAATACAGCTGAGGCGGCATGGTACCCTCAAAGGTTTCTAACCTGCTCTATCTAAAATTGTATATTCCAAACTTGTGCAATTGTGGCGCTAGGGATTCCCCGAAGGAAATAGGGATTCCCAGAAATTCTTGACTTTCGGTACAAGTACATATGATAAACGTCATCACTGATATCTAACCGGACAATAACAGTCTTCTTACTGATAAGACTTTGAAATTATTCCTGTTATGCAACCATGCATTTTTTTTTTTTTTTTTAAATCGTCTCACAAAGGAACTCTGTTTGAGGTATCGACTTGCCTCAAATAAATTATTATTACCTGTTGGTAGGTAGTCCCTATTTGTGGTATATCGACCCACATTTACTCCAGAGAATTTCTGGGAATACCCTAATTTTCTTTGGGGAATCTCTTGCGCATTCATTACATAGTTGCGGAATATGCATTTTTGAATAGAGGGGGTTTGAAGTCTTTCAGGGTACGATACCGTCTCAGCTCTACTGTTAATAGTACTGGCACTATCAAACTCTACAGTTCATTTTCCCGCGCTTTCGGCTGCCTACAGCGCCAAAACGAAATATTTGTGCACCCTCGAAGGTCTTATTTTCATGGCAGAAATCTCGTGAGGTAGATTTGTCAGTGTTGGTTTGCAACATAATACGTAACTTACAAGAATTACATACTTAGAACTGTGTGGCGTTTACGTAACATGATTTCTATGTTAATATTCATTCTTATCATCTATTTTCTATTAAAGTCTGGTACCTATACAAGTTGACTCATCGGGCTACTTGATTTTAAAGCACCAAATTGTACCCTTGCTTAGCACAATCATTAAATGAACGAAGATGTTGTCTCCGAATGGCACACTCTGCTTTCTCTGCACGTTCTCACGGGTTCAATTCTCGCAGGGGTATATTGAACGGAATGGTTCGGAATCCACTTTACCAAAAACCGTAGTTCCCGTCCTTAGAAGCTCACCATCTCGTTTAGGACGTTAATGACAATTCAATCAATGTAATCTCTGATAGATATGAAGTAATACTAGTAAACAATATAAGATTAACCTCTTGCGGACCAATAACATCCAGTATCAGATGCTCAAGCTCGCATTCTGTTCTTTTCGCGGTTTTTTGGAATTGAATGCAGAAACAATCTTTTTGCTTTATTTCATTCCTAGTTCGGTTAAACAGACGCTAGGTGGCAGATCTGAGATAATGGGTTTATCTTTTAATAATTATTTTATTTATCAGAGACTACATCCTCGTCCACTTAACGACTATAATACCCAGGGGTACCAATTATGTTTGGGATTCAAATTGCCCGATATGTTAGCTTGTATTGAGCCAGTACTTCAATTGCTATTACATAATACTGTCACATATACAGGAATGGTATTTAAATATATAATATATAAGGGTCCCACGATTACAATTTTGGTCATGAGTTCTGAAAAGTTACGAACTGTTTAAAATATTTTCACTTTTTGGTATATTTTAGATAAAAGTGTGGATTTTAATTTTTACATATGTATTTTTTTAACTGTTTTTAATGTTTACTACCTTGTAATCCACTCTTTGATACCCTACCTAATAGCGCTACGACGCGAGGTGCGTTCAAGTCTGAGTGCACAAAGTGCAAATCTGAAGTCAGTTTCTTCTTTACAGGGTGTCTACCGAGTTTATAGAAGATAAATTCAACTAAAACATGAAGAATTGTTGGGATCAGTTAGATAACCCGGGATTGCCACAAACGAACTCACAAAATATCAGTCCCCTGTTTAACTATATATCTTAACACATCTTGCTGCAACGAAGTTCACAATATCAAATATGCTTCAAATGTATGAGAATGATTTTTCTGTGTATTTGGGAAAAATGGGAAATGTACCATTAAAAAGTGCTAAAGATTACAAGATTTACCTGACCATTCCAACATCCCTGTGTGTTAAAGATTACAAAATCATCCCAACTGATCCCCAGCTCGAATCGAGACAGTGGGGGCCAGTAGTTTTTAATCCTGCTGCCGCCGACTTTTCTAAGGTTTCCTTCCATTCAGAATTATCAAGCCAATGCCCCGAATGGTACCTAGATTAAGACCCAGACCACTACCTCCAAATCTCTTTTTTTCTTTGAAGTACTCGCTGACAGGCGTCATCGCTCAAACTTGTGCCAAGCTTAGGACATAGCTGCTCGTTTATTCCATACAAAGATAATTAATCTAAATAAAACACATTCCATTAACTCCTATGCTGTCGCGTTCAACTGCAGTCGTACGGCAATTGCACATCGACTACTGCCGTTTTCGACTTTAGTCAAGTGCCTTATCGACATGTGAACAGTAAATGTCGAAAATTCATTAGACCTACATCTCTGTGCGCAGATGTCATATTTCCATACAAATGGTGTCACTGGAAAGCTTATTTTAATACAAATTGCAAGTGTGTGATACCATAGACCTCATAATAGATAGACTTAGCACGCTTCCCCATTTCTGGCTGCGCTAAAACTAATAAATTTTTGTTCAGAGCTCGTGATTTTGAATCCATCCGCTAGGTAGCTCTGCCATAAACGTCATATTCTACTATTAGGTCTACCTAGCGGATGGATTCAAAATCACGTGCTCTGAACAAAAATCCGTAAAATGTGGTTTTAGCGTAACCACAAATGGAGGAAGCGTGATAAGTCTATCTATTATGAGGTCTATGGTGATACTTATATTGTGAAAGACTCCTTTCTTGCTGAAAAATTATTTCGTGTGTTCACAATGGTTTCTCTTACTAATGTATTCATTCGATTACAATGGAACTTGAGAAATGTATTATGTTTACTCCAACGTATATTTTTAGATATATGTTTTTACCATGAGCGCAGTATCAGAACTAGGGTGCTCAAAATTTGCAAAAACAAGATTTTCTGACTCAGAAATTTCATATTCACCCTCGACATGTGAGTGATGTCAATGGAAAACCTATCCTTCGAACAAAATTAGATATGAATTGTGACAAATCTTACGAAATTTGAACAAAATGGCTTGGAGTAGAAAAGGTTAATTCACTCATTTTGAGTAAAGCTCAAAATTTAATTCGGCAGCAAAGGAGCTTTAAAAAACAGAAAAAAGTATGGAAACAGGAAAATAAAATACTGACCTGTATGTACACGTCGGTGTCGAATCAAATTCGACACATGATTGAACTGTTTGCCGCAAGTCTCGCAGATGCACTTCTTAATTCCTAAATGAATGTTGAGATGGGTCCTTAAATCGCTTCGTTTGAAGAACCCTTTATGAC
Source organism: Lepisma saccharinum (assembly GCA_022664845.1). Taxonomy (NCBI): domain Eukaryota; kingdom Metazoa; phylum Arthropoda; class Insecta; order Zygentoma; family Lepismatidae; genus Lepisma; species Lepisma saccharinum. The sequence continues at coordinate 122,977 of JAGDQP010001309.1, read as the reverse complement.
ATATCTGACAGCGGTGATCTTTCTCTCCATTATGGATCCGACGTTCATGGTACATCAATTGAGAAGCGCGATCGAAGCGTTTTTTACATACGCTACACACAAACGGGCGGAAATTCGTATGAATCTTTTCATGTACTCGCAACAAGGAGTGAGAAGGGAACTCTTTGTGACATGTCTGACAATCCCACTTACGTTCTCCGGTGTGCGCATGGAGATGTCCGTAATACTGTTGCGCTTTTGAGAAAGCAACACCACACAGGTCACATATGTATAACTTTGGATCACTATCCTTTTCGCCTTCTTTCTTTTTCCGTTTCTTCCGCGTGAACGCTTTTGGTTTTCGACGAGGAACTGGCGGGACTAATGCATCAAGTACTTCCAATTTGGCTTCGATATTAACTTCATTGGCAATCAGTTTAGTTTTTCTAGAACCCTGATCAGGCGTACTAGATTTTTGCTTTGATGACGTCAATAAAAATGCCCCGCCATCGTCACCTCGAAGTGTTTGTACTTCACCCACATCACTTACCGCGACGACATTATTAATTAGTGCATCTGCATCGGTCTCTTTACCGTCAGAGATCCCAAAAGCACCACCTTCTGCGAGAAGTTTCGTAAAATCCGCAGTCGCCACAGCACTGCCATCTTCGGCAACGTGTAAAATTATTTGTTGTTCTTGATCATCCTTACTCCCATCATCCCCTGAATTCACCGGATAAGTTAAATACAATACTTGACCATCTTCGGTTTGAATTGCACTACTAATTGTCGACTTACATAGATCAAATGTGTTATTATTTTCAGCATCTGTGGGCGATTCCAGAAGGGTGATAGGAATTACGTGCGGTTCAGTTAATGACCCGGCGAAATCTTGTATGAATGTTATCACTTGATTATTACTGACCACATCACTACTATTATCACTGGTTACTAATGGAAGCTGCTCGTTGCAAGATTCCACAGGATTCGTTGATGCATCTGACTGTACATAAATCACCATCTGCTGTTGGTTCACGGTTTCCTTTTCAGCATCAAATTTGTCCGATGTTCCGGTAGCACTTGTATCATCTACAGTTTCAAGGTTGTCTTGATCCATTATTAAATAATTTTTCCGTTTTCTTTCTTACAAAGATATACATAACCTGAAAATAAAAATAAAAAATTATATAATGTAAAGTCCGAAGTTATTCAGTTTCAACATGGAAATAAGAAAATCCACACAAAACGCAAGACTGAGTGGAAGGGTCATTAACACGGAATCCAAGTAGTTTTTCCCGCCTTTTTCATTTAACGTCGATTATTTAAATTTTGAGTTCAAGTAAAAAGAAAAGGATTTTCATACACTATAGAAAAATACTTGAATAATAAGTACCATTACCTGGACAGAAACCTCAAAACTAGGTTGTTCGCGCTTTCCCAAACGAAGGTATTTCGTTTTACGCGAATAAATAAATGTTCGCAATATTTGACTATAATAAAGCTTTAATTAAATGTCTAATTTGCACACACACTGTAGCTTATGCTAATTATATTAAGATATAGCTCACGAACACAGAGACTCTCGCACACGAGACGCACTCTTCAATCACCACGTTAACACTGGTTGAGCACGGGGCTAGCCTCCCCATCCTCAGCTCTCACCCCTCTAAGAGGGTACCGTTATTTACAAGAAGCCAAGCTTGTGGCTAGAACAAGCAACATTTGAAAATAAGCCCGTTAAACGGCAGAAAAGGGAAAAAAAGAAAAAATGAGCAGGGTAGAGAGGCCCAAACATAGGTCAACACACTTTTGGGACAGTCCCATGTCCCAAAAATGTCTTGACATAGATTTGAAGTTTCTGCTAACATTTCTTTAAGCCTAATGATATTTCTTATTGAAGTACGTAATACTATAACTTGTGAAAGTTATTTTCTGTTTAACTGCTATCACATTTGAATAATCGACGTCAAACGCAAAAGGCGGGAAATCCTATATGGGTTCCGTCTTAAGGTTAGTGTAAAGCAACTATATTTAACGATTAGATGACAGCACTGCCTCCGTACATCACATAATGCATATTCTTTCGTTGTACAAAATTTCAACACTGCTGCTACAAATTCAAGCCTAGAGAGTTCAAACTCTCAGAGATTTTTTTTTTTTAATCATTGTTGAAAGATCTTCATTGTAGTATATGTATAGATATTCACAACAACAATCAAGTGATTTCAACAATGATCAAAAAACGAAAATTACGAATCGGCACAGACAGAATTCTTGAAATGGTTCTTTCTTTTCATTACAATCCAAAGTCTCGAAAACCTTTTCCCGGGACGCCGAGCCATTAGGTTGAAAATTGGAACAATTCCTAGATTTCCGGGTCACCCTAGAATTGCTATTACTGTTTATAGTATCCCTAATATATTGTTTTAGACGTATGAAATGGTTCACGTTTATTCACACCTATATACAAATCATAGAATATGAGGTTTATGGCAGAGCTACCTAGCGGATGGATTCAAAATTACGTGCTCTGAACAAAAACCCATTAGTTTTAGCGCAGGCAGAAATGGGGAGGCGTGCTAAGTCTATCTATTATGAGGTCTATGGTAATATTAACCAAAGTGCCTTTTTTTTTCCAAGGAGAATACCAAAGGGAAATTAAATACGAGTGAACGAATTGTTATTAATGTCCTAGGGGAGTTGGTGATCTTCTAAGGATGGAACCTAGTTTTTGGTAAAGTGGGCTCCAAACTACTCCGTTCAATGGACCCCGCCGGGATCTGAACCCGTGACCACGCGCAGAGAAAGCGAGTGTTCTAACCTCTCGGCCACCCCGAGGACGGAAATTAAATAGAAGTAGAAAGGAACAATAATGAATACTAGAACCTGATTCACGACAATGATTCGTCACAAAATTTTACTGAAATTTATTTGCAATAAAGCCATAAGAATAAAATCTTATTAGTATCCCAGCCTCTGCCCAAATTATTCGAAAAAAAAAAATCACGTTGAAAGAACTAGATTTGAATGCCATTTTACCTTTAGGATAGAACCTAAACTGAACACGGACATAAGTAATAAAGAACGATGTATATATATATTCCAAATAGTTTATTCTGAAGACAAACAAAAGTATTAGCTGGCATCTCTGATTAGCTTTTACTCTCCCCGCTGCATTACAACTGTCAACGAAAATGATGGGTGTTCTGCTCTAAGGCACGTCTATAACACAAAGGTCTTTGGGGAAGATGAACTAATTCAAAAGACGAAACCTACAATTTCATGCAGGTTCCGAAACACTTGTGCTCCAACCAGGTTTTAAACCGGGACCCCTTGATTACAAAGCAGTTAACTTTAGCACTCACGCATCACGGACATCCTAAATGCTTATCCAGCACTGGTCGGAGTAGCATTGGGTGATGTGTTCTACCTCTATCTACCTCACTATGTCATTTTCAGCGAAAAAAAAAAAAAGAATACGGTTAAAAATATACAGACATTTTTTGGAACACTTTACTGCATCGGAAACCCTGAAATTTAACGCGTGTGAGTTCCGATTGTCAGTTGTTTATTACAAGAAAACAGTGAAAAGAAGGAGAATTGATTTTCCATTTTTCCCATGGTTGCCAGGCGTAATCAAATTTTACCAACTGGGTGCTCGGTGTCGGTTTATCGAACTGTGATGATAAACATTATATGTGAAGTAGAGCCCGCAGTTTTGCAAGCTGTAGACAATAAATGACGTTAAGCTTTCCAGTATTTAAAACATGTATCCTCGTGCATTATCGAGAGTTCGAAACACTGCAATCTGTGGTTCACCTACGATATTTATCATCACTGCTGAAACAAATATCTAATAAACGATGTAGTGCCATTTGTATATACCAGCATGGCAACACTGTCAAGCCAAACAAGGCCTACATCAATTTTTTATCGTTAAATTTGTTATCCTCACATAAACTGACTTGCAGTAACGTACTTTACTTGTCTACAATTTAAATTACCAAGCAATGTTTACATCATTTCCACTGTAGTAAGGAGTTGATTAGATTTGAACTTCGACACACACAGCGGGTTTTTGTTTTTTCGAAAACGAACCTCTTTTCGACCCATGTTCGTACGAGCTTTTTTTTTTTTTTTTTTTTTCTAGTTTTGGTTCCAAGTATCAGTTTGTCAGGTCTTTCCCACATTAACCGACCATCATGAACTCCATCTCTTGGGTCATTTTAGTAACTAATCACTTCGGCCCGTCTCGAGTTCATTAGCTGTTTCAGTCTCTAAAAAATCCACAAACAAACATTCAAGCCTCAGCCAAGATTCGAACCCGGGACCTTCGAGTCGCTGGTTTAACGCCCCCAAATCACACGACTACCAGGTCGGCTACCGTATGTGCTCTATCCGTATTTATCGTCCTATTCAATGTCGTGACAAACTCACAGTAAAATTTGAGACCTGGAATTTTCTTGCACTAACAAAAATCAGGTATCTGGTGTTTAAAAGCACGCTGGTTACAACGGTGTTGATGTTTTATTAGTAGTATTATTAGACTCGAAAGGCACATAGAAACAAATCCCTAAGTTTAGCTTCCGCTAGGATTACCAACAGTCCGGTTTTACCGGACATGTCCGGTTCTTTAACCTTTCTAGTAATGTCCGGCCGGCATTTTTTTTTTTTTTAAGTCTGGTACTTGAAAAATAAAATAAGCAAGACCTGGGCTTGCATTATTCATGTTTTTTTTTACGGTAAACTCGACCGTCACGAGTGGTAATTTATCGCTATTCACACTGTACAGTGCGCAATACATACGTTAGTATAGGATATAAAGGTGATTTATTTTATGTAGTTAAGAAGGCCAGTTGATACAAGGCTAGTAAGTACATAACAGAAGTGATTCCGACAAGAAAAAATGTTCGCTGCTTCAAATTTAATATGTCCGGCATTTTTCAAAAATGTTTTCGAAGTTTTCTACTGCATTTGACAATTTCTAGTTGGTTTCCCTAGATGTCACTACCTTACCTAGCAAAGCAGCTACTGCTCTCATATTTGTAGGAACACGACTGCATGACAGCACAAAGTTTCACATGTAAATATGAGAATATATCGTTTAAATATTTGGAACATTGGTACGTTAAAACAACGTTAAATAAAAATAAAAAAATCACGACCTATTATTATCACTAGTACGAATAGTCGGTCTCAAGTAATGTGACCTGCAGGTTCACTAGACTAAATTGAAAAATGGTATGCGCAATTAAATTTTAAAATACTTTGCTCTCCTTTTGTGCTGTGATTACGGGTCAGTTGCCTACTGGATTTTTCCCGGTACACAAGATGGTTGAACATGCTCTCAAATCGAGGACAACATGACATGACATTGCAATCTACGACTTGGGAAACAGTACTTTGAAATGTTTACGAAACTTAATTTTAGAAAAAGAAAAAAAAAAGACAAATAGAAAATGGGACCTCGGGGTGACCAAGAGGATAGCGCGCTCGCTCTCTGTGTGCGTGGTCTCAGGTTGAATTCCCGCTGGGGTCTAATGAACGGAGTTGTTCGGTGCCGTTAATAAAAATTGAATGTTCAAAAGCATATCAAAATCTGGTTCTTTGAGGCAGGGAGGTAAGTGAAAAAAAAAAGATACATACCGGACGACTGAATTAAAAAAAAAAACAAATTGCTTTGCAGATGGCGTTCCCATCACGAATCCAATGCTTAATTTTCTGTTCTTTCCAATTGTGCAAGTCCAACATCTGTATTTGTTGTCCTATTGAAATATTTATTGTTTTAAGTTGCAAGGTCAAGACATTTTAGAAACAGCTTTACTGCAAGTCATAAAGCCATATCTCAAAACTTGTGGTCTTCACCACAGCTTGATTATCAAATTTGAATTCTCTGGTAAATTTTACATAACGACACCTAATCTTGTCTTTCTCAACTCACAAAACATGAGGGTTTTTTTTTTTTCTTCTTTCTTTCTTTAAATCAAATCGGTGTGTCTTCGTAGTGTCGGTTCCGACACCATTTAAGGGCAACTTATGCTAATTTCGGAGTGCTGTATTTCTGGATACAGGAGACCTAGAAACTTGTAACTAGGAATTCGTACTAAGACCTTGAGTCAAATGTACAAAATTTCGTCACAATCTGAAACCATGGATGATATGCTTTGCCTCAATTGGCATGGGGTTGGTTGGTACAGTGGTTATCTAAATACAACATTTTCGGAAATAAACAGCCAAAATGCTTAATATACACGTTCAGTTCGGAAGGGACCGATGGAACCACAAGTAATGGGTCATTCCACAAAATTTCGACAAATAAAAATTGGTCTATCGACTATTTTTTACTTTCTTCGTATTCAGTACCGTAATGTTTTAACGTTTTCAAAGGTTGTTGCTGACATCCTGGCCCAGTTTAATTACAAAATAAATATAACTCCAATTGGTTAATACAAATAGCGTCCCGTACTAGACTAGTTTTGAAGAGTTACAGAATGACTCTTTTATGACTGCTTCTTCTCGGGTGATATGCCTCGTAGAAGTGAGCTAGGATAGGCAAATAAAATACCTATCCAACAGTCCGACAGCTGTGTGCGTAAGGAAGACACAAGTCCGACAGCTAACTGTATACAGGGCTGAGTTAGGTAGCACACCAATCCGAAAACTAATTATGTTTTGCAGGTTAAGGAGTCGCACACCAGTCCGACAGCTAACTATGTGCGCTAGGTTAGAAGGAATGTACCACTCCGACTGATGTGTACCAGAAGGTAGAGGAGAAAGGTGACCACCCAGGCGAGTGATAAATTATAAGGTTGCGTCGGGGTTTTATAACCCTTCTGTCGTGTGGTCATCCAAGCTCCTCCTCCGATGATAGTGGCTTCTTCTGTTGATTCCTTGATGAAATTGGTGTTGTCTTCTGCTTGTTTATATTGCAAACGTGGGAGGGAGTATATGAACCAAATTTGGCATAGGACCTTTGTTTATGTTCTAAAAACCCTGAAAGTTTCATTCTATTATTCAAATCTCTCTATGAAACACAGCTCCTTAAAACTACTAAAAAAAATTATACTCGTGTCAATACTAATTATTAATGAAAAATGAGGCTATTGTTAATAATATTGTATTCTATTAGCATAATCATTTAAATCGTGTACCTTAAGCACGTATAGATTTTGTTTTACAATCTTCGTTGGTGTACAGAGCGATTTTGGCTTGATTCTAGCTGCTTCTTAAGAGAAAAACTCTGGTAAGCAAAAACACTCATCTCCGATCTGACGTTATGAACTCTTTCGGCTGGTGTGGTAGCCTATAGAAGTCCCAGAGTGAGTTTTATTTATATTATTTTTACAAAATATGTACACGTCTTGCAAAACCGTATTATTCTTTTCATTCATTTAAGGAGGTGGTCATAAAGTTCTTCTTGATCAAATGCTATTATTCTGTTAATGACCTGGATTTCAAAAACCCAATAATCCAATGTAAATGTCTACAAATATCTAATGTTATTGCTTTAGAAGTAAGTTTTTTTGTTTCTGTGGTTGGGTATGTATTGGTATAAATTGTCTGTGGGATTACGATCTTAAATGTTTCTAATACTGTGATTTTTTATTGTATTCTGCAACTCGTAAATTACAATTCCTATATTATACTCTGTATAATCTGAAGGAAGTTAATTAAATATATCATGAGGTAATACATTCAAACTAACCTAACCCAACCTACACTGCTCTATTTAGTCACCCTCAAGTACTTCAGCAGAAAACTAGGGGAAAAAATTACAACGTTGAATAAAAAAAGGTTCAAACGGAAGGCCGTGGAATAGATCAGCTTGTCAGTTACGAACTCACGAAATTATTCGGGTTAAACTTACTTTTTTTATCTACTTCAAAAAAAGTAAAATGTACAAGAGAAATGTAATCTTTCCAACATCTGTGGAAACTCCCGAGGGTCTGTTTACTTGCATCCGCGTTGGGGACACGCACATAGCATGAGTGTTAAAGGTGGAGTACATCGCACATATATATATATATATATTTTCTGATCCGTCTACGCTACCTCAACATACTGTCCCCGTGATTTTTGAACCAAAATGCGTATTATATATAACACGAAATAATGCAAAGAGCGTACCTATGGCTCAATAACTGACTGAAGCTGGGTAGATAAAGTAAAACTTATCCAACTATTCTTCTACATTACCGCTACGTAATTTCATTTTCTATTAACGCCGATATACTTAATATACAAGGATTTGTGACATAGCTTAGGACTATAGACTATTCTTCTTTTCAGAATATACCCCTGTATTCTCAATCTGATCCTATTGCCAGTTTTCGAATTATCTTCATTCCAAAACCATAACCTGTTTCAAAACGTCACCCCACCTACTGATTACACTAATTCACGCCTAAAATGTACACAATAACTGATTATCACTTTACAGTGCGCTACAATGTACCGCACACATCTCATTACCCTTCTCCTCGAGCAGAACCACATAATTATTACAGACTTGGGGATTTTAAAAAAAACGCACTCGAAAAGCAACTTTTACTAGCAATACACCCTTGTACGTTACGTAAAACGTGACTACACGACGGAATAATCTTTGCATAAAAGAACCACAAAAACAATTTGTACCCTTGTACTAAGTAATTGCACTTAACTATTAGCCTAGACTCGATCGTTAGATTCCCGCATAAAGCACAGAAAAACCTATTATGTAAAAATAAAGCCTTCCTTTCTTTTCTTCAGAAATTCACACTCCCGTATACCACGAATAGCCAATTATCTTTTATCCATGCTAATAGCTAGCTACTGAGTTAATATGAAATGATTCAACACATACAGCCATTTGGGTGTGTAGCATACAATCATTACTTGTTTTAATATACATATAAACCTTGAAATGTTGTTTATAACGATTACTTATTCGAATAAATAATTTATTCAAATTATTCATTTCATATTTTACTCCAAACCAGCCATCGCCCTTCTCAGTGTTCTGGCCTCCACCCATTTTTTTCTTTCGCTAATCGCTAGTTCAGGAAGAGAGTCTATGCTACAAGAAAGGAATCTCTAGCCAACTGAAGGAAATATCTCCCTTTCCAATATCATTACATGCTCGATCCTGGGGAAAAGTTCAACACAATTCTTCGAAAATAAACAAATTTGTATTACCTGGACCTTTAAGGTTTAAAGGTAAGACAATTTCTGTGTAACTCCCACCTATTATCCGCCATTTTCTTCGGTGACACAGCTTGCAAAAGCTCATCCCTTGCATGATCAATTCAAGCGCATACTCGTCAGATAAAGGAACGCGTAAAATCTTATTTATTATGTCACTGTACCTAACTAAATCAAATCATTCGTTTTAAATGTAGATTTTTTAAAGTGTTTTACGTTCTTGCAATATGTTTGCATGAGGATGTAGTTAATCGGAATTGTTATGTTTCCATCAAGACTGCAGATAGGAAAATCATGAAAAGGCAAGCATCACTTTTTAAAAATGGAAGAAATAGGTTAAAATATAATGCTTTTATGTATTGTTCAACAACTTTGAAGTTTGTTTTTGCACTGAATAAGATGTAAGCGTTCGTTGTTTTTGTTTTTTTTTAATATCGTGCCTGTTCGGACCATTTGGTACCACTTGGCTTGGATTATTATATAGGGTGCTTCAAAAGTTCCAAGTTCAATAATATCCACTAAGTTGTCACCGCCAGAAAGTTTCGCGCAAGCACGTAGTGTCGCCATTTCCTCAACTACGTACACTATGAGGCCACCTTTTCATGTACGCGCTACTTGCATGTTTTGCTGTGATTTGTCTGAATAGCCATAAGTTGTCCTCGAACACATGTTTCCATTGGCTAGTCAGACAAATCGAAAGAGAAACACGCATTTAGAACCTACATGAAAGGTAGTCAAAGAAGTGGCGGACTTCACCACTGTTGCCTTGTTGCGCAACACCCACTTTCTTAAATTATTTAATTTTATTTCAATCACTCTAAAATTCACTTCAATAATATTCTACCACTCAGTGTTCAAGAAGGCCATAGTTTTCTCTTAGCTGGAGAAAAAAATACATCACAAATTCACAGTTTAATCTTGGTGTGTAATTTAATCGCAACGCTTCTAATGTTCAACTCGCTACAGAGGCTCTTCCTCTGCTGCATGTTCGAGTGACATTTCTAATATAAATTTCCACAGGGATTGGGAGGGTGCAGTGACCAAGCAAGGAACGAGGTTTTCTACTCTTTTCTCACCTCCTTCGCATTTCATTACATCCGGAAAGCGCCACAAGGGTGCTCATGACCTCCGCCCAACCGTCTGCTAGTCTCCTCTCCTTTCATTTACTCGCAGTTTCTGTGTGTGTGTGTGTGTGAGAGAGAGAGAGAGAGAGGGCGAGAGAGGGCATGTATGTGTGTATTCGTCCATTTTCTTTTCTTGGTTGACCACTGGTGAATTATTTTGTTCCTTCCTGCCTTTAAATAACCTATAAAGAACGCGCAACCCTTGAGCCGTACGTTACGATACTGGAATGACTGCTTAGTGTCGAAAGATAGACGCCAGACCAAATATTTAAAGTCGTATGTCCACTTCCAGTCTAATCCAATGTGGACCAAATTTTCAGTTGAAATTTAAAATATACAGAACGGTTATTCTGCCGGTAATACTTTACGGTTGCGAAAGGAGTACGACCCTAGCAGACGAACATAAATTACGAGTATTTGAAAATAAGGTTTTCAGAAAGATATACGGGTCGAAACGGGACCAGATAACTGGAGAATGGAGGAGACTGCATAACGAAGAACTACACGTACTCTACGACCACCTGATGTTGTAAGCATAATGAAATCACGACGACTAAGATGGGCAGGCCATGTAGCTCGGATGGGAGAAAAAAGAAGATTATATTCTATCTTGGTTGGAAAGCGGAAGGAAAAGAGACCGTTGGGAAGACCGAGATGACGTTGGGAGGCCAATATTAGAAGGGATCTTCGAGAAGTAGGTGTTTGTAAGGAAAAAAGGGCTTGATCTTACCCGGGATAGATTCTGATGGCGAACGTTTGTTAATACGGCGATGAACTTTCGAGTTCCGTAAGATATAGAGTAAGTAAGTAACTCAATTTTATACGCTTATCCCTGTCCGGCCCGTTTTTATTTGTTTTAATTCCAGAGATATTTATCTAATAGTATGTCGTACTCTGCATGTAATAGAAAATACTGCATATTTACGATTTTTGCAAGAATTAAGACATAAAAACGGGCCACACAGCGATATTAAGAGTAAAAAGTTGAGTTAGAACTGAAAGTTTGGTCCATATTGGTTTAGACTGGAAGTGGACAAACGATATTAAGTGTTCTTTCCGCTTCCTGGCTTCATATAGGCCCTATTCAAGAAATTTTTGGCAGCATCAGCAGTCAGTCCAATGTCGCTTTTAGATAGAGGTCATTGCGGGCGAAACATGTTACTTTAATCTCGAAATCATAATTTTAAACCTATGGCATTTTGTCGTACCATTTCAAATGCTGTGTATATGCATTATTAATCTCATAAAGTGAATCTATTTGTGAGGAACGCTTCTATAAATGAAGCGTATGCGCGAACAAACGTCTAAGTGACATTTTCAAATAAAAAAAATCACGAGTACATTTTAAATATAACAGAAAAAAGATGTGGCATAATATATTCATACTTTGCACGAAGACATGTGAGACTAAAGTCCGCTTTTGTGCAAAGAATTAATATTTTGTGCTTCATATTTTTTCCCGTTATATATAAAATGTACTCGTGATTTTATTTAATTGTTTATTTAAAAATGTCACTTAGATGTTTGTTCGCGCATACGCTTCAAATATAAATGTAATATTTTTTTCTCAAATTGGCAAGACGTGTGTACTTTTTCTCTGGTAGTATCCAGGGAGTCACCGTTTTAGATTCACTCTATTACGAAACGATTACCGCGAGCTAGTAATTCTCGTTAGAACTTCCTGTCCAGAAACGTAAATACTATCTTTGAACATAAAAATGACTGACAACGTGAAAAAGATAGTGACACGTCGGGCTCTCAAGAAAACACTTATTAGCAGCCATTTTAATTTCTGGCTTTCTGTTTTGTTTATATATATATATATATATATATATATATATATATCATCATGCCTACGTATATGAATAATGTATTCTTATCGTTGCACGAAATTTCCTTGCTACTCCTATAAATTCAAGCCTAGAGAGTTCAAACTTTCAGGGAAGAAAGTTCAAAACCAATTCAAGAGTTCTATCCGTACCGATTTTTTATTTTCATTTTCCTTCGTTGTTGAAATCGCTTGATTGTTGTTGTGAATATCGAAAACCGATAACAATGAAGCTCTTTCAACAATGAACAAAAAAAGAACATTAAAAATCAGTATCGATCATGCTCTTGAATTGGTTATGAACTTTCTTGAAAGTTTGAACGCTCTAGGTTTCAATTTGTAGGAGCAGTAATGAAATTTCGTAACAGTGAAAATATATTAGACATATTCGGAGGTAGTGCTGCCATCTTTTGTTGGTGATCGTTGCTTTAGAATATCCTTAATCAACTTCAAAATCGAGAAATTGACCCTTCCATGGCACAAAAAGGTATTATTTTCCACTTTGAAACAAATATTAGACGAATAACAAGACCACCTTCATGATTCGAGTGAAACAACAGACAATATAAACACGATATCAAAAAGGAGAAAGAATGAAAGAATGGAATGGGAAAACATTTTGCGTTTTTTTTTTTTCTTTTTTAGAAATTAAAGATTCATAAACTAAAAGATTCACAGCGTAGATGCCTGAAGGCCATAAATAAAAGTTCAAAATTCACAGCGACTACAGCTCTGAAGAGGAGCATGTAGTTCTTTTTATTAAAAGAACCATCGGGTCGAATTTTCCGCAAATATTCCACTTTTTGACATAAAAGAAGACAATTGGCAACGTTTAAGATGAACTCAAATACATAAGTAAATCGTATCAAGAATATTTAATTTGCAAAAAGTTTCTTAATATAAACTAATTTATTTCGAAAAGAAAAAGGAAAGATCCCCGTCGGGCTCATTTCTGATACCCCGGTGACCTCGGTAGCGTTGTTCATATCAATCAGAACCAAACACTCTGGAAGCAGGGTTGAACAATTCAAAGATACAATTGCACGTGGCCTGAGCCTTAGCCTAAAGGCAAAAATAAATAAAGTTCAAATTCATAATTGCGCGTAAAAAGTTTTACAAGTGACGCGTTAAAACGGGTAAAATACGTAAAAATCTAAAATGCTAAAACAATTTTAGATGACATCATACTTAAAATTATCAACTTTGGTGATGTAGAAAGTCACGGCGTAGTTTAAAGCAAAACAGGAGTCAGGACTAACGTCGTCTCACCTTAGAGGTAGATGCGCCGACTTTTGACTCCATATTAACAAATCCTATACCGGATTCGTTTGTTTCCACTCATTTCCGTACAGTGTTTCGTTTTCCTCATACCTAGTCGTAGGTTGTTTCTCTTGTTCTCAAGGCTTTAACTTTCGATATCTTACCGTTGTTTTCGGTTCGCTTTAATTTTCACTGATCCGAACAATGCAAACTGCACAAAATGGAACAATCAGTCAGTACCTCAAAATATTTCCGTTTGCGTACCAAGGTGCAAAATTACAAAAGGCATGGAGACATTTCTTTACTAATTAATTCCAAGCTTGTTTGTGGGAGGAGTTATAAACATGTCACTTTTCCACTTATCAACCCATTCTTTGCGAGCAATGTAAAATAATAATAATATATGTGTAAGCTACACGTGGGTTGCTCGCCATTAAAAATACAACACCAAAAAGGAGATTTTACAGAATATGAAGAGCATGGAAAGATGATTGGCACGACAGCTCCGCGAGGCATCAGGGGCGAGGCATATAGGAACAGCAATCGGAAGCAGACCAGAGAGCCACAATGCAGTGGTTGGTTTGACGCAAGATGGGTAAAATAGGGAGGTGGTCTCGCGTGAGCCTTCCCTTCCCCTCCGCACGACTGCGATGACGTAGTTAAAGTCCTCGCCTTTTCCCTTCTCACATGTACAGACTGTTTTTTTAATTCGTGTAACTAAGAAACAGATCTGTAAAAACGAAAGTTTTCAAGATATTTCTATGAAATTTTGTACATTTGCTCACAAAGTCCTGAAATTCTAACACTGTGAAAATAAACTTCCTAAACTCAATTTTAAACCTGTTTTTGGTGGTTCAAACTCATAGTGAACCTCGGTTATGGGAAAATCAATGTTAATTCAGAATAACACTTTTCCTTACCAAGAAATTAAGTCAGACGGTGATATATGCCTATAAAATCTTGTAGTATCTCTTGATCTCGATCTACACTATTTTATAAACAGAAATTCCCGTCTGATTAAATTTTTTGGTAATTAAAAAATAGACTAGAAAAAGTCTCTGAATTAACATTGATTTCTCCATAAGCGAGGTTCACAGTCGAGTTTTAAGCCCAAAAAAGGCACTTACAATTTAGATCAGGAAAATTAATTTCACAATGTCTGAACTTCAGAGTTTGGGCAACTGGAAAATTTCATGGAAATATCTTGAAAAATTCAGTTTTCACAGGTCTGTTTCTCCGTACACGAGTGGAAGACAGAGTACTTGAGTGGATAGTGTATATGGACGCGCAACACGACCAAATCTAGTTCGAGAATACAACCTAATGTTATTTGTTTCATAAATCTATTTATCTACCTGTCTGTCTATTTATGTATCTATATTCATTTCATTACGTTTCATCGACCTGCAATGTTTGAAAAAAAATATGAAAACTATCACCTTACTAACATTTTATTTTTCAAATTTTAGTACAAGTACACAGTCTGACAAGTAAGTAATGAGACTGATTTTATTCTGACAAAACAGAGAATGCAAAATAGAAACCAATATGTGAGTTCAAGAGAGTAATCCTTCATCTACGACCTGGCAACACCGCATGGTCCCGCGTGAAGCACAACGGGAAATATGACGTCAGTACCACCAGTAAGTGAAAGGCCTTTGTCACGCCAGCGTCATGGAGCAGAGAGCGAATATCAAGTTCTGTTTCAAACTCGGGAAAAGTGGCACAGCAACTGTTGAGTTGATGCGGAGAGTGTATGGTGATACTTGTTTGTCTCGTGCACAGATATTTAGATGGTATGAACGTTTTAAAAGTGGTGTGGAATCGATTGACGATGAACCTCGGCCGGGTCGTCCAATTTCTGTTCGTAACGAGGAACTGATTGAAAAGGTCCGTGAACGTGTGCAAGAAGATCGTTGTGTGACTGTGAGAATGATGGAAGGTGACTTTGGTGTTAACAGGGAGACAATTCGTAAGATCTTAGTGGAAGATTTAGGCAAGAAGAAGGTCGCAGCGCGGTTTGTGCCACACTCATTATCTGATGAACAGAAACAAGCCCGTGTTGATTACGCCCGTGACATCATTGCAACTGCCCGTAGGAAGAAAAATTTCCTTCTGTCCATTGTTGCAGAAGACAAATGTTGGTGTTTTCGTTATGATCCAGTTACTAAACGTCAGAGTGCCGAATGGAAGTCTGCAGATTCTCCAAAAGGAAAGAAACTTCGTCTCCAAACGTCAAAAGTGAATACAATGTTCATTTGTTTCTACGACAGTAAGGGTAGCATTCATCACGAATTTGTACCAGAAGGTCACACAGTTTATGCTCAGTTTTATTTAGGTGTTTTGGAGCGTTTGTTGAAGAGAATACGTCGTGTTCGGCCTGAATACTCAACCCCAGGTAGCTGGTTCCTTCTCCATGACAACGCTCCAGCTCACCGAGCAGTACTTGTTGCCGAATATTTGGCCACAAAACAAGTGTGTGTGCTGAATCATCCCCCTACTCACCAGATATGTCCCCCTGTGACTATTTCCTGTTCCCTAAGCTGAAGTTGCCATTGAAAGGACGACTTTTCGACAGGGTTGAAGACATCCAAGCAGCTGTGACAGCGGCATTACGGGCCATACCACAAACTGAGTTGCAGAAGTCATTCCACTCCTTGTGTGATCGTGCCACTCGCTGTATTGATGCAGGAGGGATGTACTTCGAATAATAAACCGGTATTATTCAATTACTTTTGTTTGTTTCGTCAGAATAAAATCAGTCTCATTACTTAATTGTCGGACTGTGTAGTTCATACATTGCTATACTATATGACATGTAGAATGGCGTGGAGTTCGTTTGGAAGACTACACTTTATTTTCAAAAGCAAACTACTAATGTGTCTGAAGCGTAAAGTTTATAATCAATGTGTCTTACCTGTAATGATGTACGGCTGTGAAACTTTTACATTGAATATGCAAACGACTCAAAGATTAAGAGTCACACAAAGAGCAATGAAGAAATGCTTGCTAGGAATAAGTAGGAGGGACAGGAAGACAAAGGAATGGATTTGCGCACAAAGGTACAAGATATAACCAAAGCTCCGAATAAGATGAAGTGGAGATGGGCTGGTCACATAGTTAAACGAACAGATGGAAGGTGGACACAAATGTAGTATATTGGGTTCCTAGAGAAAAGAAACGACCGAGACGACGTCCAAATGCTAGGTGGGTAGATGAAATCAACGTTTTTCAGGAGCTACATGGATAAGGATAGCGTCAGACCGGGTTATATGGAAAGAAAAAAGTAGGCCTTCATCCAGTAGTGGATAGAAAATGGCTGAATATGATGATTCTTTCACTACAACTGCTTTACTTTCTCGTCTTAAAAAAAATCTCCTGCAAAAGCTTGCTACAGCTTTTCTAATGAGAAAAAGTTCCATAGCATGCTGTTGCTTTCCACACGCCACTCTTTTGAACTGAATTTATTAATGGCCTTTGGGCGTCTATGGCTCAGGGAAAGGTATGGGGAGAGGGAAGGAGTCGGCCAAGGCCTAAGGTAAAGGTATAATTCCGGCATTTTCATAACAGGGAAATCTCTAGGATAACTTAGTCAGGATGATCGACTGCTGATGTCGAACACAGGACCTCCAGAAAGTGAAGCCAACGCTCTACGAACTGAGCTACGGCCGCTCGGAGCACACCACTCTCTCTTTTGCATCAACAAGGAGGTGAGGAGAGTTGATTTGACTAAATAGGGCCCTGCGAGCTTCACCGAAATACTCAGCACCAAATGTATATGGTTTGAATATAGGTTTTATATCAGTTCCATCAGGGTTTTTGACCAAATTCAGATCAGGAAATCCCAATTAGCCTCCACCCCTTACATATATAGCCTACATATGTACAATTACTCTTGCAACTGTATACAACAAGTACAAAATTCAAATAAAAACATTACATTTTTAAAATTACAATGACAACATACACAGTAAACTTACTAAAGTTTATATACAATAGGTAAAAAATAATACAAAATGACACAACTATACTGAAGTTTCTCCTCTTATATTTCTTTCGAAGTCTTCTATTTTAAAATACCTTCAACATAATGTAAAATTTTCGGTTTCCAAATATCTTTTTTTGTCTTGCAACGATTTACGCACAATGTAAGAAGATGTTCATCTTTAGGAATTCTAAAATGAGAAATTGTTTCCTGCCCACAAAGTTTCTCGTTTTAAAATAATTGCAAGTAACTCCTGCACACCTTCTGCCAGGGATGTTAAAGGTATACAACTGAACAGAATCGCCTAAATATCACGAAATAATAAACACACGAAGAACGAAGTAAACTGCATTGATATAATGGTGAGAGCATCGACGGCCGACGGGTTGCTCGTCGCGCGGGACTTCGTCTACGTCACACATTCCTCCCTACACCACTAGTTATCACGCGAGACCACCTCCTACTTTACCCAACTTGGGTTTGACGTAAGTGTGTGAAAATATGGCGGAAAATGCCTCGTCGTCGAATGCGACAACTCTGCTAACAACGCGGAAGAATTGTGGCATATCATATCGCGAGTGCGGTTTATTCTTCCACGACATAGGTGTCCGTATTAGACGTACTACGATAGATCTTCCAATGCCAAGCTTTTCTATGGTAGCAATCTCGTTTAGTGTGGTAGAATCAGCATAATTTAAAACCTTCTGTCGAATAGAGTGGACAGCTTATAAACCCTTTCAGACAAGCTTCTGGATAAAGGTATGATGAATTTAAAAAAAAAAAAAAAAACTAGCATCAATGCCGACGGACTTCTTTGTTTTGATCGTAGATGGTTGGAAAAAGTGAATCAAACAACACAAAAAATATGTAACTATAAATAAATATCAAGAACAACATAAATGAAATACTTTACTCTGTAAACAACGGATAACCTGAAGGTACGCGTATAAAAGTGATAAAACGACAATCACTTGCACACTAAAAACATAAGCTTAATATTTAATACCAAAGATAAAAAATCAAAAAACACGCCCAAAATAAACGTAAACAATCGATTTATTGTATCTCAGGTATCGACTGTCGATTTATTGTAGTTTCAAACAATGATTGTTAAAATGGTCAAAATCGTGATCTGTAGTAGCCTATTCTGTATGCAATGCTAACATCGGCCATCTTTCTCAGAACATTCTCTCGACAAACAATGTATCTCGTGTAAAGTCCTTCGAACGCTCTCATGGAGAACATAAACTGATAGGAAATGAAAGTTCTAGAGCAGTGGTTCTCAACTAGTGTACTGAGGTACACTACTGTGCCGCGAAACTTCTGAGGTTTCGTGATTTATTTCTAAAAGTAATTCAAATTACTTAACTCAATATCTATTTTGAATAATTAATAAGAAAAAAAATATTCGTTAACTTAAATATATTTATTTTACAGGGAAATAAATTAATAAAATCTTAACTGATAGTGTATTGTAAGTGGAATTTGATTCATCTCAAAAATATTAGTGACCCAAGTCTCCATTCTTGCCAACGTGTACGTAATTTTGCTGTGGAAACACGCTACAAAGAAAAGCGTGCAGCGGATAAAAAACTGTTTATGCTAGTGTGTTTGCTGCGTAAAACAATTAAACAAAACACTGGCAAAATGCGCGTGCGGCAACTGACATCTGAGTAAGTATTTCCGAATTCTGAACTTTCCTTGTTTTTATAGATAGTGAAATGTAAATATTACGTACAACTCAAAATGAGTCAGTTTTGTATCTGCAAATGTATATATAATTCCAGTATATTTATTGGACGATATGCTACACATGTAAATTACTATAGTAAGGAACATTTTCTTCAAAATTACGCAGCAGTAAGTAGGGTTACTTTCGTAACTTGCCCCTATTCCTGAAGTTGAAATCATAGAAAATAAAATAAAATAGTACAGGCGTAATAATATAGGTAATACATTTTGGGGTCTAATAGTCAAAATTTCGTAATGACAAAATGCAGGTACCGGTATACAATTCGCGGTTATATGTTGCTGACTCGTATGTCCGTGTACACTGTAATATGACATAGGCAACCGATTCGTAAGAAAAGGTTAGGTTAGGTTCGTAGTACGTAGTAGATGGAAATATCCTTTTTCTAATGTTCTTATTTTTAATTTATCCATGTGGGGAAGCGGTATAGAACCTTATAGTATATTGACTCAACATTCATGGTTTGCAGAGTAATTCTGTTTAAACTTAAAGGTTAAATACTCGGGTAATTATTCGGTTTATGGCATCCATTTTCTTTAAGGCTCTCCAGATTCATGTTATTTCAATTTTCCTGCTAGGTTAGGTCAGGTCAAGTTTGGCGGTTAGCCCACACCTTCCGCAGCGCTAACCGCCGTATACCGAACTTAACCCAATACTCGTAAACTTGTGACAGTTTTAGGCTATAACTGCCTACTTAGCCCATAAATTAGAAAAAAAAACTAGTTAGAAATCGTACAACTGGGTCTTAGGCATAACTTAATTCTAGAATGTGGAAACTTGCAACATGTTCTTTTACTCAACCTTGACAACTTAAGGCGCTACGACGACAAACGCGTTTTCCCGGTATTTAGAACACTATCTGCACCCGTCACTTCGATATATCCAGTATTGTGAAAATCGCATTGGAGTCAGTGTGGTGACTTTTGCAGTGGTCGCACATCCCAGAGAGTAATTACGATAACCCTAAAATAGTGCCCATTGGTTAGATGGAGGTTAGAAGTCAGGTACGGTATTTTTTAATTTTTTTTATTGCACACGCGACTTACTATTAATGAAAACAGTGACCATTGGTTAGGTGTCAGATTCGGTGTTTTATTTATTACGCACGCGATTTTCTCAATGAAATAGTGACCATTGATATCCAAAAGTCTTACAGGAAAATCTTCTACCCACCGGCATTAAAACTTCCCCGTTTTCTTCTATGTGATACCTTGCGAAAGGAAAGGCATAAGAGGATATGTTACTAGAGTTTCACGTACGAATAGGAGAAGTGTGTACTGTAATATTAGTTTTGTACAGCCGTGGTGGCGCAACTGGTAGAAATTTGATTTTACTGTGACATAGGCCACGTAAGTGGCTGAGTGTTGGCATCTAATATGGGAAGTCCGCGCGTCAAATACTAGTGTTCACCTGATGGCCTCGTTCATTTTTCGTTTCTTCTTTAGTTTGTGCTGGCTGTTTACCCGTCTGTTGGTGCGGGTCAGATGTATTCGGTAGTTATTCAAATAGATTGGCAACACTGACAGTTGGGTTGCTTGAGGACGTGGCACATGAAAGGACTTTTCTGTTGTAGCGAATAATGTTTATCCCAAGTTTGCGGATACGTTCAACTGTATGGAAGCAATTCGAAAGTTGAATTCTGAAACTGAAGTGGCAACACTGACGACTTCGGTGCCCGGAGTACATTTGTAACCTATCACAGTACCTAATGCAAATATATATATTTAAAAAAAATATATAAATTAATAGACACATGTAGATTCATATTAACTGACAGACGCACAAACTGTAATTTATATATTACAGTAGACTCGCGGTAATCCGTCCGTGACGAGGTTGAGGAATGTCGGTGGATGTCTAAGTGTTCTTGAAATACTATGTACTTTGTTGAGTCATTTAACTCGTGACACTTGACCAGTATGTTCTGATGCTTTCTAGTACGAGTGTTCGGTGTTAAAGCAATGACTTTCTACTAAATGTATACAGTTTGTTTGTGTTAAAAATGGTCTTTCAGTGTAGTGTACTCGTTCCATTATGGCAACGAAAACGCGTAAACACGTCACTGTAAGTTTGAAGGACTTTATTGTATTAAATATTTGTGCTCCTCTGACAATCCGACCATGCCCTCAGTCCCATACGTGACGGACTAACGAGGTTCTACTGTATATATAGACTAGCTAATTTGCCCGCCCATTGGTGCGGGGTGAATAAATATGTTGGCAAGTCATCGGAACTGTCACAAATACTCGCTTGCCCATGGCGGGCTGCGCTTCTTCTTCGTAACCAGACGCTCCGGGAGACTGCGCCTCCATGATGCAGATCTTCCCCCATAGGGGAGGTTTGCCTTATTTATTGTTACCTACTCGTGATGGTAACCTTCATACCAAATTTCGTATCTCTACTTTCAGTGGTTTCTTTTTTGCGGCCATTTTTGGATTAAGATAGCAACTTTTTTAAAATGTTGTAACAGTTTCTTAAACTACCATTAATAAAACACCGTCATGCCAAATTTCATATCTCTAGCTCAAACGGTGTGGAAAAGGAATTTTCGGGGTCCGCCATTTTGGATCCAAGCTCCTAAAAATAGTAATTTTTGAATCAAACTGATATGATAATTGTTCAGACGGGTCCAATGTCTGATCATGTGCGAAAAATCGTTCCAATCTTTCGAGCACTTTTTTTTTCTTTTTTTGGCTTTGAGTTGTTTTTTTTTTCTTGCGTTTTAAAAGTTGGTTTCTTTATGTAATTAACATAGGGGATACGTGGAAAGGAACGTATCATTATCTGACCTTTATGCTCAAAGCTAGTCCTCGCAGTAACAATGATAAAAACCAATTAATATTTTCACGACTCCATGTGTTCGCATAATTGTATGGATTAAGAAAGGTAGTTTAGGGATGTGTATTTTATACGAGCGTCTCTAGTAACACAAATTGAAAGATTCTAGCTTTTCAGATGTTCTGTTTTGATTTCATATCATAAAAATAGTACGCGATAGTAATATTGATTAAGTGTATTATTTGTGGCTGACTTAAGGTTTATAAAATTCACGAGAGTTCCTATTGTGTGCCAGGATGGTTAATGTTATGTTTCTTTCATTCCAAATAATCTGACAGTCTTTTCTATAGAATGTTTCCGTAACAATAACGTATTATACCAGTGATTGGACGCACACTTGCAGATCGACCGGCCATTATGACTGGTCTTCGATGGAATAGACTTAATATATTGGGGGAGGTAAAAGAAATATACCTACATCCTGCTGCACTTGTAAAGTCTAATAGTCTTTTTCATACGAAATAGGCCTAAATAAAATTTATCCAATATTTCTCAATGTAAAAGTACCCATTTTTAGGGATACTTCTTTTCATTTTGTCCCATGGCCGACAACTGGTGCATACATAGTTGACCACTCGTACGGAGTGGATAATAACTGGTGAATATCCATTGCTTATTTTCCTAAAAACAAACTTAATACGAAATACATTTAAAATTTCCAGTCAGAAATGTTTCATTTTAGTTGAGAAAGCTGTACTGCGCCGTCGTAGCTCAGTGGTAGAGCGTTAGCGTAGCATTCGAGAGGTCCTGGGTTCGATCCCAGCGGCCGACATTCCTGACTGAAGTTTTTTTTTTTCAGGGTTTTTCCTCAGTCACACCAAGCAAATGCCGGGATGGCACTTTCAAGAGAGGTCCTGCCCAACACTTTCCCGAATCCTTTCCCTTCCTCTATCTCGGTCTGAGCCTTAGATAGCCCGTAAATAAAATTCAAATTCAAATTGAGAACGTTGTTATATGTAGGTATTAGGCGAAAAATAAAAACTGGAAATAGATTAAGTGAACCAATCACTTAATTGGCCGACCAGAGGTGCTCTCACCCAGATTAACTAACTCTATGGCTTATGGAACTCACAAGTTCATCCCCGCAGTAACAAACGTTCAGCATTGGATTCTATCCTTTGTAACATCAAGCCAGTTTTCATCACGAACACCTACTTCTCGAAGATCTCTTCTAATATTGTCCTCGCAACGTCGTCTCGGTCTTCCCAATGGTCTCCTTCCATCCGGCCTTCCAACCAGGATAGAATATAATCTTCGTTTCTCCTCATGCGAGTTACATGGCCTGCCCACCTTAGTCGTCGCGATTTCAATTTTACAACAGTTCGTGGAGTTCTTCATTATGCAGTCTCCTCCGCTCATCAGTCATCTCGGCCCGTATATCTTTCTCAAAACCTTATTTTCAAAAACACATAATTTATGTTCATCTGCTAGGGTCGTACTCCAACTTTCGCAACCGTAAAGTATTAGCAGCAGAATAACCGTTCTGTATAATTTCAATTTCCTTGATATTAATCGCGATGTTAGAAGTTTTTGGACTGAATAGAAACATACGTTGTCCGATACTAAGCGACTTTTTATTTCTTCCGTGATCTCATTTTTGCTAGTTACGTATGCTCCCAAGTATTTAAATTAAAAGTCAGAACACCGGAATTTTGGAATGTGGGAATTTCCGAATTTCGAGCATATCACCAAATGGCAGAAAAGAACGGTTCACCACCAGGAGACAGATCGACAAAACATGTTTGGTATTTTCACAAAAATTAAAACTTGCTGGATAAGGTGTAATTCAGTGTCAAGAATTCTTACGATGAACGCCCGAGCCTGAAGTGCCTAAAAGACCTCAAGATCGGGAAGTGGGAATTTCAGAATTACAAATTTTGAATTTAATTTGTAAGGCCTTCAGCCTAAAGTCTTTAGGAAAATTTGGCTCAGACTTGATGGATGGTGATGGGATGGTTAGTGGAATGAAGAAAGTAGGAGAAAATAGGAGAGCACGGAGAAAACCCACGCACACGGTGTTTGTCCACCACAAAACCCACATGGCACGATCAGGGATCGAAGCGACGACCTCAAGCGCTAGAGCTGAACCCTTTAGGATTGAACCACCAAGGCTCTGGAAATTCCATTGCGGAATTGACATGGACTTCCGAACACCACTAGTAAGTGGTAACGCTCCTTGCATTGTAATCAACGGATCCCGGGTTCGAAACCCGCTGGGAACACGGAGCTTCCGTCTTTAGGACACCTTCATCCGATGGAACAATGGCAAGCTACTTGCAAGCCCAAGAATCTCCGAGTTCAATTACCCTTCATATACTAGTGTAGTGATTAGTTTACGATTTTGTTATGGAGACTGTCAACCTGCAAATACTTCTTTTGTTTAAAAGAGATATTAAGTAATTATCTTTCTTTTTCAGATTCTGAAAACCAAAGGCTGTGACAATCCAGAGGAGCTCATTCCAGAGGTAGGAATAGTTCTATGTGTTGTAAATGTGGTATCTTGAAAAATAGGTATTTGGTATTCGGACACAAAAATATTTTGAGTACCAAAACGTTGAAGTTAAAAAAGGACGCGCTGGAAGGAAACAAATGTAACAAAATAAGCCATATGAATTTCACATTTTCCGTGAATTTACAGTCAAGATACCAAAAGTCAAGAAATATGCCATGTGGCCAAGAAGTTTTACTATGGTGGAATTGCTTCTTTTTAAAAAAGATGTACAAATTACTTTTCAAATCTTACCTTTCATCGGAGCCCTCTAGTGGCACGGGCGTGGAAACTAAAGTACTCCAGCTTCTACTTCCATTTTCTGGTTGATTCTCTTTTATTTTATTACCCTTCGTCTGTTCTTCTTTTCTGTCATTCTCTTCACCGTACGTTTTCATCATCATCATCTACACAACTTCTTTTTGTGTTAAAAAGTATTGAGGGAAGCCAAAATGGCAGGTATAATAAAGGACTAATGAAGGAAAATTGCTGCTCACACTAATGTCCATGGAAGAACGTTATATTTCGTCTTCAGTTGTAGAACCTAAAGCATCTGTTGTAAAAAGTCACATCTTTAACACCGAACACTCGTACTAGAAAGCATCAGATCATACTGGTCAAGTGTCACCAGTAACATGACTCAACAGAGTACATAGTACGTCAAGAACACGTAAAGACATCCGCCGACATTCCTCAACCTACGTCACGGTCGGATTACCGCGGCTCTACTCTTGTAAGTCATTCCACGTCAAATCAACACTTTTTTAAGTAAAAAAAATCTCCCTCACCATCTCAGATTTGAATGGTTTTTGGTTCATGAGTTCTAGCTGTGGAGTATATGAAAAATCCAAAATTTTAGATTTATCGAGCCGCTAGCTTTTGAAATACAAATTATTGAAAATTCGAAAAATTGCCGAATTTTTTGACACACCCTCGTAAACAAAAATGGCTCTATCTCTGTAACCCTTTGTTCTAGAGAGCTTATCTTTGGCTCATTTTAAAGCTACTGAAATAGGCTTTCGTACGATATATCATCATCAACATATTCAGCCGTTTTCTATCCACTGCTGGATGAAGGCCTCACCCTTTTCTTTCCACATATCTCGATCTGCTGCTATCCTCATCCATGTAGCTTCTGAAAAACGCTTGATTTCATCTACCCATCTTACATTTGGACGTCGTCTCGGTCATTTCTTTTCTCTAGGAATCCACTGTAGTACACTTGTCGTCCACCTTCTATCTGTTCGTCTAGCTATGTGACCGGCCCATCTCCACTTCATTTTCTTCGCAGTCTTGATTACTATATATATTACTTGATTTTCAAATTTTGATTTCTTAAAAGCTTCCAGTTTTAAACATTTCAAAAAATTCACAAAAATACATTATACCATCTTCTTACATTTCCCTAAAGTTTCATTTTGGGATCGTCATTAAATCAGCTGATACGAACAATACAAGTTCAGCATATGTTTAAAATATTGCATAAATTTTAAGATGCTGTTCAGAGAGTTCCCCAGAAGCTCTTCAAAGGTGATTTTAGGTCCGATGGTTCTGTTCCACTTTGTTGTAGAACAAAGATATATTTATCTTTAGTTGTATATAGAAATTTGATTGACTATATTTTGATTCTATGTAGAGTACAATTGTGTGTTGTACAACTGAAGATTAATATATCGTAGGAATATGTAATTGTCATTAGCGTGAGTAACAATTTTCCTTCATTTATTATCAATTTTAGAAGATTTTGAAAGTTGCGAGGCCTGAGCTAAAGGTGCCTAAAGGCCTTAAATAAAATTCAAAAGTTGCGACCTGATCGTAAAATTTGCTTGCGTGAAGTTCGTAGTAATTCAGCTGTTCCATTGCTTAATTTGGGAACAAATTCGCAATAGCAAGTTGTCTGTCTGTAAGTTCAAAATAAAACTTGGGTCCTATTCTTAAAAATACGGGATCTGTAATTGCTCAAAGATCGGTGTATGGAAGAATTGGTCCAGTTTGTAATGTAGTGGGCGGAGGGGGAACTATCAAAATATCAAAAGCCATGATACATGAAACTAGAAATGCATCATCAAAAAGAGAAGCAGCACCAGAAAAGTAAATAAAGGAATAGACGACGCGAAACAACAAGAAAACAAGAAGATACTTTGTTACCTAAATACTTGACGAAAGAGGGCACTGGTGGTTAATAAAAATGAAGCTATTGTGAAACTCTTTAATTTAGAGATTATGGCTTTGAAAGGCAATTTAGTCCTAATCACAAGATTTTATTCTCATTTGCATTTCTGTTAGGGTGTTTAAAGTTTGTTAGAAATGTTTATTTAAAAAGTAAACTATGAATGTGGCCATTCCCCATCCAGGCCATAAAGACTGAAATATTAATAGATAAAAAGATAGAATAGATTAATAGGTAAAGAAATTGCTATGGTTCACTCTACCAGTAAAAACATATTAAAGAAATTAATGCCGATGTTATCTAATCCACATGCATACAGGCTTTTCTCTCCCGCACAGTTCTATTTTAACGAACCTGATAAAGCTTTATTACACCAAGTGAAATATTGTAACGGATTGAAAAAGAAAAATAAGGTAGTCCTTTTATAAATGTACTGAGAACATTTTAGATGATGACAAGTGTTTTTTGAAGGCCTTTAGGCAACTCTGGCTCAGGCCAGATGGAAGAAAATGGGAAAATTGGTGAAATGAAGGAAGAGGGAGGAAAACGGTAGAACACCGAGAGAACCAACGCACACGGCGTTTGTCCATCACAAAGCCGACATGACACGAGCATGGATCGAACCAACGAGCCGAAGCACGAGGGAGACACCGCGCCCAATGACAAGTGGTGTGTGCATCATGGATACTGTTCTTGTGGATTGATGATGGTTATTTCCAAACAATTCTTTCTTGACCGTGTTTAGTGTTTATTCGTTTAATAAACTTCCTAGTACAGTTCAGAAGCCACTTTACGTATATTGATGATGATGAGGAAATAATCAGCCATAGCCTTATTCAAGGTACCTATCCCATTATTTGCTCGATACAACCGAGGAAAACTTCCGTTAGGATAGACTGCTGCTAGGAGCGAGCCCATAACCTTGCAAATCCGAACCCAATGCTCTACCAACTGAGCCACGGTTACTTTATAGGATTTAACTTCTTTTTTTTTTTTCAGATAGAGGAAGAAGTGGAAAGAAGAAAATATGTTCAACGCCAAACATTGGAGAGAAAGTTGCAGATCAAACAAGAATATAAGCGCTTGCATCCTGATATATTTGCTTTGAAGGTATCTATGCATTCAGTTTTCCTTATTAACTTCCAATTTTCGTCGACTAATGTACTGTAGTAAACATTTTTCATTTTTATACGAGGGTTGGAGTGTAAGTCATGGCAATTATATTTCTCGATAATGCGGTACCAGCACGCAATTTGGAAATATACAAATGGTTCGGTACTGTTCAATGTATGAACAGTGAATGTCATGTGTACCAAGGGTGGTAGGAATGTTGGTAACATATAGACAAAGGAACGCACATATATCGCCCTAGGAACCCTTAAAGTAATCTCCCTGAGCAACCACAACACGCTGCTAGCGATGTGGAAGGCACCGGATACCACTCACCCGATTAGGTTCAAGTCGAGACATTACGTTTGACGGCAATGACAATGTCCTCTCGAGTCCGAAGTCGTCTCCCACGCAGTGGTTCCTTACGGTACAAGGTCGAAATCACACGAGGAAGGATCTGGTGAATATGGCGGGTGCTCCAGTACCTCCCATTTCCAGGATGCTGTCCCCGCCGAGTACCATCCTGCACGACGTTTGGCTCACCTCTTAATGTTCTTGCGCCTTCTGTGAGATAAGCGTAACACACACTGCCATCTAGTGATGTCTTTACGTACTCTTAGGGGCCGTATAATCATATTGTTGTCACATTTTTATCTTGGACAAGAAAAAATGTTTATGCACCAACCCTCGTATATATACATTTAGAATTTCTTACTATTGTTTCAGTGCAATTTTGCTTAGACAAGATTCTTTGATTAGCTTTAACCGACGCAAGTCCCTTCTTCCAGACCAAAGAGATGTTTCTTCGTTGTCTCTCGCTATACATTGTCGTATTTTAGGGTCTTTCTGAGGATTCTTCATGGATACAGACTCTTAGAAAATTGTTGTGTAACTTGTTTGTGAATCCTTAAAGAATACTGTGCGTTCAGATGATGCTAAGATAACGTTAGTGAGTAACTATTGCCTCATGTGAACGTCCATCACTATCGTTCTCCCGAAAGCGGCAGATCCTTCAAAGCGCTTTAACCCCCTTCGATTCATTCCGAATTTGTGATTTCCTTTTTGTCTTAGCGTGTAATATGTGTTCATTAATAGTGTCAGGATTTGGATTCTTCCTTTTCCCCCTCAACCATATCTTTCATTACATCATTTAGTATACACAGCAAATATAATTAAGTCTCTTGATAAAATAACTAAGCCATCGCTGATAGTAAGAGATCTTATAACCTCGTTTGTCCGTCCGTCTGAGCGACAAACAATATTTCTATCTCACTCTGGAATTTATTACTGTTCGTTCGTTAAATCACAGTCTATTTTTACCTTGTGTCTCCGGTTCCTTTATAAATCCTCGATCTTTTCAGTCGAATGCCTTCTCCAAGTCAACAAATACTACATTACTTTCCTTCCTCTTCTCTGTGTATCATTCTCCTTTCCCTCTTCAAAATCCAAAGTGGTCCTCTTCAATTTCTGCTCTCAACCGATCTGTGCAAAATCCGCTTTTACAATGGTTCGATAATCTTCACATCTTTTTGCATTCGTCTTTTAATCTTTCCTTTCTTCCCTCTCTCTCTCTCACTGAAGATACATGTCGATTCATTCTTTTTCTTTCTTTCTTTCCTTCTATTTATCTGAGTCATCTCGTTGTAGATTGGCAACATTTATTTTTTTTCCCATTCTCTCCTACATTTCTTTTTGTAAATCAAATCAATCAAAATAGTATCCATTCCTTTCTTATTCTTTATCTCACTAAAAGTCTTCTCAAATTATTGTCTTGGGTATTTTGAACCCTTTATCATTATAACTTACTTACTTCTTCAATATTTAATGTATGTGGTCGTTGGGACGTTTAATATAGAGTTCTTGTGTATTATTTCCTTCTATCCAATGTACCTTTCCTGTCACTAGTGGGGTTCACCCCCAATACCCACACAGAGTTAGCCCCTTTTCTTGCAAATTCCATCAGTCTTGCTTCCTTGTACATCAGATCATGGCTTCCGTCTTCTATTTCATTACATTTCTTCCTCATCTGTGTTTCTCGTGCGTTATCTGTTCCTCTTCATTGTTCCTGTACATTCTTCTACCTTCTATACATATCCGCTTTTATTTTCTTTAACGTTACATGAAAAAAACATACTAATTTCAAGCAACATTTTAAGAACAAACTACTTCATCTCATATTGTAGTATTTCATTATTTTAATTTTAAAATTATTGTAGTTTTACAAATTAAAACTGTAAGTTAAAATTGTAATGAGTAATCTTTCTTGCAGTAGTATGTAAAATATGACCCACAGCAAATATATTCTCTTAATTTTAGGATTCTTTTCTTGATCCAAAATTCCTGCGTATTGTTGAGCTTTGCCAGAAGCCTGCTGTAAAGAAACACCATGTGCTTGATACGCTTCAGGTCCTGGACAGTGGTATTTACCGATTTCCAGTGTTTACGTCAGAATTTTGCAGAAAACTCCGAGAAGAAGTGGACCATTTCGAGATTTCTACAATACCGAAGGGGAGACCTAATTCGATGAGCAAATATGGTGTGAGTATTAATGTATCAATACATAATTGTGTTATTCTGGGTAGTGAAAAACATATGTTACCTACGCAACACGACCTATTTAAGTAGCATTGCTATTCAGCGCCTTATACAGATACGAAAACCATCAAGAATCTTTTTATTTTCTATATAATGATGAATTTTTGACAAAATGTAAATAAATTTGGGATTAGCTTAAAACTTGTAAGGCAGGGGTGTAGGGATCGCAAACTGGTCCACGGATGGCTTCCTCGGGGGCCGTGAGGATCAGATTAAAACAATCAAGACTACTTACGTTTAGCTTAAGGTGGGCGTGATTTATTTTTTGAACGAAACTTGTCACAGGTTCACGAATCAGTTACTGAAACACTGTCACAGTGACAGATTATTTGCAATTGTGAATTATGGTATATCTTTCTGTGTACTGACCGAGGTAGCCGTATGAACTGAGGCGTTCGGCCAGCGTCTTCAAGGTTGCGGGTTCGAATCTTTTCTGGGGCGTGGATTTTAATAAGCATTGCACTTCTGTAATCGTGACGGGCCGAAATCAAAGTTTACTAAAATGGCCCATACAAAATATAGTTCACCAAAGTGCATACATGTCTTTACAATAAAGTAAAGTAAAAAAAAAAAAAAGTTAAAACCAGCTGCTGTAAGGGAAATAAGGTGAGTCAATCAAAAAATGCATGTGAAGTACTGTTAGAACGTATTGCGGACGCCGCTTCTCCCCGATGTAGCTTTTTATAAAGCTGAACTTATCTTTTGAATAATGAGCCCACGATGGATATAATAATCACTAGCGAGGACTGCAATATGCATATAGGAAATAGCTTTGATTTATATTAACCTTTAAGATTCATGATTCAAAGTTGTTATCTACCAGTAAAGAAAGACTCCCCTTCATCCAGGAATATGACATTAATTCATGTTCACAAGAAACATTATTGTGAATTCCCGTTGGGGTCCATTGAACGAAGTGGTTCGGAGTCTACCAAAAACTGTAGGTCCCGTCTGTAGAAGCTCACCAACTTGTTTAGGATGTTTATAACAATTCAATCCATTAATAACATTATAGTAGTTTTTAGATGACGTCATAGTTAAGCTGCAAGAAAGGTAATAGAAACGTATTGAAAGATCCCGGATTCGATTCCCGGTGGACACAAATGGTTCGTAGCCCACGTTAAACTGTAGGTCCTGTCCTTAGGTACTTTACCAGCTCGTTTAGGACGTTAGTAACAATTCAATCAATAGGAATGTGTTGAAATCTCTAATATCATGTCGAAACGGAACATGCTTGCAAATTACAAAGGAAGAAATAGTTCTATATTGTATGAAAGCTTTTGATCGATTTGTGTGATTAGTTAATGCTTTCCCTTTGAGGTGTGGAGACAGTGAAATTTCCTACACTAAGGGGCATTCAAAATGCCGCTGGGTGCATAATATATTGTACAAAAATACAGTATTTTATTTTCTTTGTTAGAGGTACGACCTGCGTAGTTGAAGCAGACAAGTAATTATAGTATCCGTTGTCATATCTATATCAGGAAGTAAGTAATTCGGTATTATGATTATAATTCTGCATCTGATATTTTATTTTTATGGGTCATTCTTTCCAAAAGGTACAATGTGGCGTAACGGAGTATACAACTTTCGAAGCATACAGTTTTGTCATGAAAGTTACAATGACTGCATTTTCAGTCAGCAGTGGATTCAGGGAGGTGCATTGATTTGAGGTACTACCTATATTCCAGCTGTTCTTCAAAATTAGATTAAAAAGCACTTGAATGATTCTTCTCTATTTTTAATGGACAGCTCTTGTTCGCCATTTTGAATGTGACAACAAATCAACTTTTTATGACGTCAGGACGAAATCGTAGCTTTTAGAGTATTTCTTGCAAATGGCAACACTGTGGGTACAAAAGAGTAATATGTTGGATGACAGTGAATAAACTTTTGATTACGTCAGAGCGACGAAAATAACAAAACAGTTTTATTGCGGTGTAGGACAGTGTTACCAATCAGATAGGTGTGTAACTAGATTTCAGTGTTTTCCGCAATAAAACATTTTTCGTTGTTATGTTCCATAGACATCTACCGTACATCCCATGGTGTCCTTTGGTGCTCACAGTGCTGACAGTTGCCAAAGAAATTCTTCAGAAACTGGAGTTTCGCGCTGACGTCATAAAAAGTTGATCTGTTATCCCACATTGAGTGATTAAATTGTTATTTACGTCCTAAACGTGCTGGTAAACTTCTAAGAACGGGACCTACAGTTTAACGTGGACTCCGAATCACGTGTGTCTCCGTCGGGAATTGAACCCGGGGTCCCGGGATTACAAGGCAACGGGCGTTACCACTCGCCCACAGGGGACGACATCATCCCGGATATTGGAAACACCACACATCGACCTAGTTTGATACTTTAATATGCGTTGAACTTAAAAACAAAGAAAAAATACTCAAATCACAGCATTTTAGTAAGATTGTGAAACAAAATTAGGGTTTTCGTCATTATTATTATTTCCACCTTTAAGGATTCTTTTTCATTTCTGACTTGTGACATTCGATATGTGGCATATTAGAATTCCTCGGGAAAAAAATATATCTCCAGAGATGACACTTGATTTGTGTGTGCAACCCATATATTCAGGTGCCACGTTGCGTTCTCCTCCTATCACGGCTCAAAGTTGACGGGACAGGACTTTTCGCACATCTTGTATCTGTCATGTTAAAAATAAACCGATTTCTTAATTTATATTGTACAAAGATCTTTATTACTATAAAACTGAAAATACACATGAAGCAAGTAGTATGGAAAGTTATAAACAACATTTCGTAAAGATATTTTTATTTTACAAATTTAATGTAGACATTTATGAGAATGGCATTACTACTTCCAGGTAATTCTTGGTGAATTAGGATTTGATGAAAACTTTTTCGACCCTTTAAGGAAGTATTACCTCCAACCAATTTGTAGGGTGTTGTTTCCAGAATGGACTGGTCAAATCCTCGATTCTCATCATGCATTCGTTGTAAGATACCGAGAAGATAAGGATCAAGAGATGTCTCTTCACTACGATAATTCTGAAGTAAGTAAGTGCTCTATTAACACAAGGAGGTTCAAAGTTCCGTGTGACCGAGGTTCCCCATAACCAATAACAAATGGGGAGTTTTGAGACTAGATGAGGTGTGGACAATAAAGGAATTAGAGCCGTTGGTTTGCTAAATTAGTTTTGAAAGAGGTTAAGCTGGCAACACTGGTCCTGTCATTAGTATTTGAATTAAGATTACCTATAATGAAAATATTGTTGCTTTATTAAGATACGAAGTGATTATAGCTGTATAGATTTAAGAAAATAGCTTTCTTTTGTACACTTTTTATGAATTTTAGTATTGATTTAATAATAATTTTACACCAGGCACCTACAAAAAAAGTGATTCGCCAATAAATTGTTAATTGCCATTTAAAATGCTGCAAGATCCAAAAAATAGAACAGATATTCAAATCCTTATAATACCTGTTGCTCACTGCGGAAATGAGTAAACAAGTGTTTACGTGTTTTTTGTACTCTCTGATTTCTGTCTACGTTGCAATCAATAAATAACGTCAACACTGCTAAGACAGCAGGCGAGTCAACAGGATGCGAGTCATGGAAACTAATGATGATACCTATTTAAATCTTCCAACTGATGGATTGAGAATGGTGTTGAGAGAAGGAACTGACCTGAAAATTTGGTGGAAAAAGAGTGAATAATATTTATCCGAACGCTGTACTTTGTGCCAAAACCCGCAAAGTCCAGCATTTCAAAAATAAAACTACGTTTTCATCTCTTCGCACATACAAACTGTTGCCTGCTACTTTCATGATTTCGCTAAATGTTAATTTTGTCAAATTCTGGATCTATCAGGTTTAACTGTGGTATCATTCAGGTAAAATAAGTATTATTTTGTATGCCCAAGCAACATAAAGACAGTCATTATCACGGCATTATAACGTTTAAATGTCGTTGATAAGACGTTATAGAAATGACGATATATTTCTCACTATTATTTGACGTCTTTTGAAATCTCATGACTAACAAATGACGATGATTTCACGTGTGTGAGCTGCTTGGGTGATAGTCAAGAAGTTAATTTGTAATGTATGCACATACATCTTCGGATGCCTCGTACCTTTTGGATCATCGCCACAGTGGTAACGTCATTTATAAGTTCGTCCTTTATAATTGTGTTATCTTGTATACCGTGTATTTTTGCATTCAACATTTTTGGCTCTACTACTTTTTGCCTTGAAATATCAAATTTAAATTATGAAAAATCTGGATTTCGATCTCTCATCGAAAAGTGCTTTTGAGTTAAACTTCCTATAATGATTCAAAGGGAGTTCCCAACAGAAACAGACTGTGCGGTTTGTGTCATTTGGCTAAAGCCCATAACATTCCAAATTCAGCCATTTTGATAAAACCTAACAAACCAACAACTCAAGGATTCATAACGGGCATAGCCAACAAACCGTATCACAACATGATTATTGTGCAAATAGCACTTTATGTATGAGTTCATTAAGTATCGGAAATACTACCGAAAAGAAGAAAAAAACTGTCCGTTGCAAACTAACAATGACGATTTATCTTCAGTTTGATTCTTCCTGGCGTTTTTTGATTACGACTATTCACAATACAACAGTCATCTACGCGTACAGGTACTCGGATCTCTCAGGGTTTCTACTCATTTACCAAGATCAAATTCCCTGACTTTCCCAGGTACCCCATCAATTCCATGGGAAAATAGATCATAGTTGCATGAAGATAAAGATACATCAAAATATTTCACTGTATTCTTTTCTTAAATTGATTCATGGTTGGCACATTAGCCTCCAAGTAATTTCAAAAACGATCTAACATTAAATACTTGCTGTAGCTGAATGAACTTAGAACAATAAACTATCAAATTCCCTGACTTTTCCAGGACTTTTTAGTGCTAAGCTGGATTCCCTGATTTACCCAGGTGAGTGGGAACCCTGCTCTCTGGTTTTACATATGTGTTGCTACATCGAATGTAAAGGCTCTTGGCAACTCTTAAACGTTTGCTCACGCACTCATAATTTTTTCTTATGCTCTTTCCTTTCCCCTTCCGAGGGCACCGCTAAGAAGATACATCCCAGCCTTCTTAAATCTCTTCTACTCTCCAACAAAAACTTTCCCCTCTCCTTTCTGCAAATTATCATCTTGGAACTACTGTATATATTTCATTCATCTCTCAACCAACAACTGACACACTTAGCACTTATAGCACAACCTAACTCTCTCTGACGCGCGTAGAGCAATCCTACCACCATCATTATCCGCCCAGCGATAAAGTTTCTTCCATGATAGCCATGTATTCCGACCAGAAACTCTCAAGGAGCTTAGCAATCACACTTTTCATCGCCCCCTTTCAAAGGAAGTGGACTTCCATTTTAAAGAATGGAGAATGAAATCTGAGCTAGAAGCGTCTGAAGTCATCAAGTCATCGTAACGAATGACGGATTATGTGAAACAAATAATGACGTAAGCTGTTTCGACTTACCAAATGACAAAAGTTTTAGCTGAGGATTGAATGTGGGCAATGATTACGATTCAAGAGTGAATTTTAGAAGCGATTCCCAATAAAAGCATTTAATTTAAATGGAATTGAGTGATGAGCGGTAGACGAATATATGAATCTCCTGACAGATGCACTCAGATACATTTTTTTTAGTACATCTTGCATTATTATTTCTCATGATGCCGGGCTAACTTTGGCGTCTCCGGCTTTGATTTTTTTTCTCTCTCTATCTCTCTCTCTTGCTTGACTCCAAGAAAACGGGACCACTTCTGGGACCATACAACCCCTGGTTAGTTGTAGTAAACAAGCTTGCAGAAAAAAGTGTTAAAAATAATAATTGATCTGCTAACAAGCATTGATGATGATCGGTGTTCTGTCCGAAGGCAGGTCCTTACTTGACGGTCCATGGTCAAGGTGAACCGATGGTGGTTTTCTATTGCCTTCCATCTAATGAAGATTACGTCCTAAGGACGGGACCTGCAGTTTAACGACCTCCGAACCACTTGTGCCAACAGCGAGTATCGTCCCCGGGACCCCTTGATTACAAGGGAGTGAATAACTCCCACCCACAAGGGACTAGCATTAACATTAGTAGACTAATTATTATCAAACTTATTTTTTTCACTTACGGTCAGATATTTTTGTTATAACTAAGAATTATTGTTTTAGGTGACTTTAAATGTAGCCATTTCCGAAGACTTTGAAGGCAGTGAGCTTTATTTTGGTGGAATGGTTGGCGAGATTACGGAAGAAAGGCGTGGCTTCGAGCATCGTTACTGTTGGGGAGTTCTCCACAGAGGCAGGCAACGACATGGGGCATTACCAATCGAAGAAGGAGAAAGGTTAGAAAGATTTGATTTTTTTTATCGCATTTACAGCATCCTAAGGCTATAACAGGGTGTATACCACCCTGAGAAACCTGGAATACTCAGGGAATTTTATAAATCTAGAAAACTCAACGAATAATCAGGGAAGTCTATAATTTACGAGGAAATAAGCTCAGGGGAATCTATAATTTATGAGGGGAAACTCAGGGAAATGTATGAGATGGACCTGTCTACAGTTGGTAAGAGCACTGGTCGTGGGTTCAATTCCCACTGTTGACCGGATTTTTTTTTTCAGTGTGTTAAATAAAATTCTCTATTTCAAGAAGTTATGTTATTTTTCACTTGTGAAATACCAATAATGTACAAGATGCTTGGACGGTGGTGGTGGGATTTTAAAAAAAATATCATTCCGTATTATTTACATGTTCCACTGTACTAAGAACTCAGGAAATTTAATTAAAAAATATCATGGAAAACTCAGGGAATTTTAAGTCACAAAATTAGTAGACACCATGTATAAGCTGTTGTCTTTAATTTCCTTAAGCTGTGAAAGAAGTGAGCTCTGGTTTTAATTCAAGATCTCATCTCGGTATTCACTTTGCGTGACCAACGAAGAAAAGATAAAAATGTCAGGATTATAGTTCTTTCGATACCAGCGTAGGGTGTAACAAACATTCAGTGAGAAAGGTCACACAGTTCTTGTCAAATAAAGGCGTATCCCTGACAAGGATCGAATTCCCGGGCAATTTTTTTAGGCAACTGTTCACATCACCAGAACATTAAATTAGCATATAATATAAAGGGAGTAAACGAGCAGTTGTAACTTTGATCTCGAAAACTGCTCTAAACGATTTTCACGCAATTTCGTTAATCTTAGGAGATCGATACGATTTAGCTGGGTCTCGACGTAGTGAGAGTACGTTTACAGGGTGAAATGGGTAGAACATCTCTGTTCACCTGCACTTAGCATATTTATAACCGAACCTTATTGTACTACGTGGAGGAAAAGTTTCTGAAGTTGAGGATCAAGAACACAGTGAACAATTTTTTTTCGTGCTCTTTCCGAGAACACGTAGATGGGTTCTCGATATTTTCGATATCTTAAAATAATGAACTCGATTCTTCTATATCTATGGACAGTGATACTGTTCTCTGAAAATAATGTCGTAGTAGAAGATTGTAGTTTATTTCTCAGAGTGAAACAGTGCTGCCAACTGGTCACTTTTGTCACCTTTAATCACTTTTTCTTGTTAGAAGTCACTTTTTTTTAGACATTTTTTAACATTGCTGTGTAATCTTTAGATTATCCATGGATATTGTGTCAACAGTCACAGACAATGTTTTGAACATGTGAATTCTATCCAGAATAGTGAATTTTTAATATTACAGTGGGTTGTGTCAACAAATGTACAGTTAACCAGGAGACTCATAATCTTTGAGTTCGGGTGTGGCAATCCCGGGTTTCGTAGCTGGTTCCAACAATTCTTCATCTTTTAGTTGGTTCCCTGTTTCTTCATTCCCCCTAAACTTTGCCTTTTGTCAGCTTCCAAACTCATAGACGTAAGGGAGGGGACTGGAAATCTTTCCAGTTGCATTCCGTTCTCATTCATAACACAGTTTTCTTTTACATACTACATAAATTCATTAGACACAGAGCCTGCTATCCCAGTACATACCATGCCTAAACATTGTCATTTACCTGAAAAAAATTTTATTGTCCATGTCTGGGATGAGACTTGCATTATGAGGTGATTTGGATAGATTGGTAGGAGAGCAAGAGAGAGAGAGAGAGAGAGAGAGAGAATATTTGCAGGAAAAGTGTTTGTCTAAATTTGAATTTGGTAATCTTTGCAAGTGAAAATATGTACATATATTTACATTCCAGGTTCTTGGGAGAGTGTCACTTCAGGCTTCCTTACTTTCAATACATGAATTATGATATAAAATGATTATTAATAATGGTAGAAAGTTTGTAAACTGTACAGAAGTTATGTAATTATAAGTAACTAGTGGCCAAACCCCATCCAGGATCAGTGCAGTTTTGTTTGTACTGAGAAATGTCATTATTTCAATTAGTAAGATGCGTAAAATCATGCATTTACTATCAATATCCGTGCAGTAAATTAAAATTTGGTCAAATAAGTATGAAGCATGTCGCTTTTGACAAAGGTTAAAGAAATGTCTGCTTCTTATTTGAAAACAGTTAATTATGATCTTAACGGGTCTTTTTGGTAGGGAATATTTTTTTTTCTTTAAATCGATAATGTTCTTTCACTTCTTAAACAAAATAAGTCACTTTTTTACTAGATTCAGCCACCCTTTTCACCTCCAGAAACTGTTGGCAGCCCTGGAGTGAAAGCTTCTTTAGTTCTCAAAACAAAATTACTTCAAAAGAATTAGTTGCTATGTTCCATTTATGTTAAGAAGTGAGACATCATCACTCAACATAAAGATCAATAGGCTACTTATTAAAATTTAGAATTTTGTAGAGTCCCTGCGCATGCTATTTTTACAGACTTTTCTTGTTCACAATGGTTCGTGGTGTCCTCAAACCTTGCAACGTTAATTTAACACATTTCCTAACGTCAGAGGACGATGAAATTTTGTACAGCGACGTAAGTCGGATGACAATACAACATTCCATTGTTATTTTCATATATTTCTATACATGTATATATTTTAAAAACATATTTTGTTATTACAGACTTCTTTATCCTAAAGTAAATACTAGCCTGCACTGCGGCAGGGTTTGGCTGGTTGCAGAACACTTTAGGATTTGGGCCACAAAATATTAGCTGGGGAGAAAGTATGATCACCAAAATAACCCGAAAAGAATAATAAAATAAATCAAAAAGGATTTAAAACACACACACACACACACTTTTTTAAGCAAAGGAAAATGGACTAAAAGTAAAAAATAATAAATTTATGAATCGGAAAATAAATTTATTAATTTTTACTTTTTAGTCCATTTTTTCTTTACTTAAAAAAGCGTGTTTTTTAAATTTTAAGTATGGATTTTTTTATCCAAAAATAAATACTAGCCTGCAACTATGTTCCGTTTGATTGGTTGCAGAACACTTTAGGATTTGGGTCACAAAACATTACCGTGAGAAAAAGTATCCGAACGCCGAAATATCTCGAGAAATATATATATACAAACTTTTTAGACATATTTTTCTTAAACAATTCGTACTAAAAACTAAAAAATAATTTTGTTTACGCGTGACTAAAAAGAAGAATTTATAAAGTGAGTGTATATGAGAGCGCTCCCCCCTGATTTTCTTTTTAATAATTCATAAACAAAATTATTTTCTTAGCTTTTAGTACGAATTGTTTAAGAAAAATGTCTTTAAAAAGTTTGTTTTTATTATTTTTTATTCTTTGCTCAAGATACATGTCTAAAATTTCTTTGAAGTTAGGTGCGCTTACATTTGTATAAATTCTGTGGTATTCTTAGTTAGCTAATTGTTTAACTTAACTCATGTACTTGCGTTCAATTGTATTGATATCGAGATAAGTGAACGAAAAAAAAAACATTTCACTGATGGCAGATATGTTATGTTACATTTATGAACACCGAGGAAGAATTAAGACATTGATCGGTGTTGGCTGGGTTAGCTTCATCCTTTTTCCACATCAGCTGATCCAAGGATACAATGGTGGTGTAATTTCACTTGCTTCGTAATAATATTTATCACAGACACAACACTTAATCTGAATCACCTCTCAGATAGACGACAGCATATTTAAAAATAAAACTGCCATAATTCTTTTCACAAGTTAACTAGAAAAATATCAAACGTAAAATTCAAGTACGCCTTGCACTTATTTTGGAATATCGCTGTTCAATAAGTTTGGATGCAGCGTCAACGACAGGGTTCCCACTCACCTGGAAAAGTCAGGGAATTTCACTACAAATGTCTGAAAACCTGGGAAAGTCAGGGAATTTGGTAGCTTATTGTTTGAAGTTCATTTAGCTACAGCAGGCATTTAAGGTTAGATCGTTTTTGAAATTACTTGGAGGCTAATGCGCCAACCATGAAGTAATTTAAGAAAAGAATACAGTGAAATATTTCGATGTATCTTTATTTTCCCATGGAATTATGATATGGATACAAAATGGGGTACCTGGAAATTTCTGAGTAGTGACCTGGAAAAGTCAGGGAATTTGATCTTGGCAAATGAGTGGGAACTCTGCAACGACTTTTAACATTCCCTGCAAAGTGTCCCTGCTAATGGAGCCACCCCTCGTACATCGGGATTGATAATTATGGAAAATCGTTATGAAGCCAGAGGAGAAAAAAAGTTGCATATTTTGAAGTCCCGGACAGAACACTTATTTCGGGAGGCCCGTTCATCTTCGATATCAAATTTTAATTCAACATGAAAAATAATTTTTAAGTCATGTAGTATAAAATAACATCACTTAATCAAATGCGCGTGTGTGTCAAGATACTTCCTCATAGGATAGTTCCATTAAATTTAATATTTGAACGATACTTCGTATATAAACATATTCATGTTTTTTTTACCCAATGTGTAATTAATATTTTGTATGTTTTCATGATTTTTCTTTTTTGTTTTGATTGGAATTTTATTATAATCTTTAGAAGTTAAGAAGTACGTTTATCGTTACTTTTAGAATGATTTTGTCGTTCGAGTTTTTTTCTACATTTTTCTGTGTGACATTTCTGGTTCCATATGTATAGAAGTAGCCCAAAAAATGTATACACACTTTGGTAGAGAATACCTTGTGTATTGTATGAAAATAATCGAGAGTGAAGTGAAAATAATGAAAAGTGAAGTGCACAGTTCATTGGTACAATTACAGTAAATGTTCAAACTGCCACCACCAGCCTCCAAACGCTTTTCAGCACGATGCACTACAATCACAGTGGTGACATTTTCCAGAGTAATCACAGGCCAGTTCAATTTCCTCGCGCAGTTCCGCTAGTTTTCTACTGTACACCACGTTCTTGAGGGTCCCCCACAAGTAAAAAGTCAAGTGGGGTTAAATCAGGTGAACGTGAGGGGGGGCTGTACTGAATCACCTTTCTTCGTCCTATTCAACCCCTTGTACAATGTTACCCAGATAGGCCCCCACATGTTGTGTGTAAAATGGATCATTGCGCCATCTGCCACTGGACTATCGTACTACACGTTCAACCTGTAACCAATAGTTTCGTATAATATGTTTTAAAGTGTTTACATTTTCTTGGCCACCTCTGTATGTGGAATTATATTCCATTTGTTTACTTTTTTTTTAAATACCAGGTTGTTCGGGAATAAATTGCCCTTTTCGTACCGGAACACTCCTCAGTTTTGGAATGAAGTAAACATTCATTCAAAATAAGTCGTCTTCTGCCAATTATTTACAACTCTCTCAATCTCGTCACTGAACAGACGTAGCTCTCGTGAGGTAGTGAAGTCTCGGAAGGTACTTTTCTGCAATATCCCTGTTTCTGAACACCTCGCCTTTCAAGGAAGTGACTTAGATGCTTTATCATAAGGTAGTCGGTTGGCGCTATGTCCGGGAAATATGGAGAGTGCCGGAGTACTTCATTCCAATGGACACTTCTGTTTTCGTAATTATTGCTACATGGAGCTTAGCGCTGTCTGTTAAAAAGTCGTGGATCCTTCCTACTGACCAACAACCTTTTAGACAACTGCCGCTGCATTTTGTCAACGCTCGCTTTTTATTCACATGGTTACGCGTTCAATTCTCGCCGAAGTCCATTGAAGGAGGACTGTAGGTCCGGTTCTTAAAAGCTCACCAGCGTGTTTAGAACGTTAATATCAGGTCAATCAATCATCAGTTTCTGCATAATACGTGACAGCGGTCATGATTTCACCAGGACGAAAGAACTTGTAAATGGAGAACAACCAGTGCTGTCCACCGCATTAACAACAATACCTTTTGTAGCGTTAACGTTCGTTTTGGAAATATTCACCAACGTTAAACCACTGCGCTTCCTATTATCGTACAGAATTCCATGTTCTTCATTTCGGAATACGATCGCAAGGGGTTCATTTCTATGGTGACAAACAAATTACAACGCTTTTTTTTTTTTTTTTTTTTTTTTTTTTTTTTTTTTTTTACGAATACAAATCGAAAGTCTTTAATATTTTGACTGGAAAAAAAAATAGGGGCAATGTGATTGAGAAACAGATATACATATTCGAAACAATAGCTTTTTCATGGAACGGCCCGGCGTTATGTTTTGGTTGCTGTGCGGAACTCGCCGCTGTCAGTTGTCTAGTAGTGCTCAACACGTCCATGTCGTATGAGCAGCGACGTGTTATTCTTATCCTTCGGATGGGAGAGTATGGAGCATGCACCGTATAGTTCAGACCTATCCACCAGTAAATACCACGTTTTCGGTCAACTGAAGAAGTTCCTTGCAGGACAGAGGTTCATTTCCGACGACGAAGCAAAGACCGCTGTCCGGCGGGGTTCCATGGTCTTCCGGGCGAATTCTACCACAGCCTCATCTCCGAACTGGTGGTACGATGGCACAAATGCCTGTAAAATCCACGTCAGTTCATCCAGGGTATGGCACCCAACCATTTCGGATTTTGCTCAAATTTGGTTTATTGGTAAATAATACAAATATAAGGACCTATTATTTCTTATCGATATCTCCAGTAGTTTTAATATTGCAGTTTACAGCTTTTAGTAATTTGTTACTGGGAGGACTTGCTGATTAAAACGGTGAACCATTTTCAAAGATATTTCATTTAATAACTCAAAAACTAAGAGATTTTGATTTTAAACTTCACACCTTTGTTCTGTAAAATTAGACAAGGAATCCAAGAATGCTAGTCGCATCTTTTGAAAACACCATTAAAAGGGCGAGATCAGCTAATCCAACTTCACCACTCATTTTTGCCATGAAGACCCAATGCACAAGTAATGAGTATTGGGGACAACCTACCCAGTGCTCAT
This sequence comes from Lepisma saccharinum, assembly GCA_022664845.1. Taxonomy (NCBI): domain Eukaryota; kingdom Metazoa; phylum Arthropoda; class Insecta; order Zygentoma; family Lepismatidae; genus Lepisma; species Lepisma saccharinum. The sequence continues at coordinate 79,364 of JAGDQP010001309.1, read as the reverse complement.
TACTTGTGTATTACGTTTAAATTTCTTCCACTTTCAAGAACAGAGTATTTCCAGACTTTTCAGTCAACTATGTATACTAATGTCACATCTCATGATCTCGCTAATAAAAATACATTTATGACAAAACTTACTTCAAAAATGTATTTCTGGCAACCCAGATTGATGTTACATGACCCCCTTCGCATTAAAAAAAAAAAAAAAAAAGGCAATGACAAACAACCTTTACAAATAAACGTGTCTTTTCTGACTTAGATCACACTATATATGTACTTATTCTTATGAGTCAAACGTTTGCTCCCTGCGCCCGTCTTTAAGGACGAAAGCACTTTTAATTATGATGTCTGGTGGTTTCCTGATGTACCTCCTCTACCAAGTTTGGTGGAAAAAGCAGTGCGAACCATCGATGGGTTTACTCGAGAGCGAGTCCCGGAGGATCCCGCGAAAATAAATGGAATTTTTTTTCTTTGCAGAGGTCCCAAAGATTTTTCAACTGAATTTCAGTGTCGTTTCCCCAATAACTGTTCTTTTTTTTTTTTTAATAATAATTTGTGGAAAATGGCTTATTTCACCCTTTTATCGTCTACCAATAAACCAAATTTGAGATGGTCGGGCTTCAACTTTTTTTTTTTTTTTTGGATGACGTTGGTGCGTAGATTTGCCTCTACACAGTACACATGCCCTTAAAGCGTCGTGATCCATCCTTGACTACAGTCTTCTAACATTCTTATCTTAGAATTAAAATATAATTTTACTTAAGGTCTTTACGCAACTTAGGCCGAATGGGTGATTTGGTGGAATCAAGAAAGTATGAGAACCCCGAGAAAACCCACGCATACGGTGTTTGTCCACCACAAAATCCACATTGCACGAGCCGGGGACCCTACCACTGAGCCACCGGGACCCTTTCTCATCGTGGAGAGACTTCTCCACGGCACGAAATTTTTCAAACCAACGACACACTGTCTATTTTGAAGCTGAGTCTGCTCCCCAATGTCGCCACTACAGGTTCCAGCCTGAACTCATGCAACCCAATTACCCGTAAATCACGTGTTCCAACATATTACAACTGTTACACGTCTTATGACGCCTGGAGTTATAGTTACATGGCGTGAAGGCTACCTGCTGACTATGGACAGTGGATTTTTGCAACTTAGTATACAAGGTGTAAAGAAAATATGGTTACGAACTTCGGGAGGTGAATCCTGACATCTCAACAAGAGACAAAGCTCATATAATCATGGGTCGAATTCTGCTTCGTTCCCGAGATACAGGGTTTGCAACTTGGAGCCCAAAATCCGCTCTGTACAATATCCTACAGTACAATGAATATTTCGCCGTAAACCTTCAAATGATGCAATAAAATAAAATTTAGTTTTGGGAAGATAACTTGCGTCATTACAGTGGATATTAAGAGTTAAAAAGTTATGCAATTGGGTGGTCAGTGTTGCTAATCTGATATGTCGTTATTTTTTTTCACATGGCACTACGTCATTTTATTGGATATGTGACATCCTTTAGTGATGGTAAACATCGTACGTAAACACACAGGACGCAGTGTTGCAAACTGTGAAAGTTTTCCCCCTTAATTTAAAGAAGCATTTCAATTTTTCATGCTTAACTTGGTATAACATTCAAAATTTGTAACACTGCATTTTGTGCTTCAGATATGTTGTTTGCCATCACTAGAGGATGCCGAATATCTAATTTACTGACGTAGTGCCATTTGAGAAAAATAAATGATATACCAGGTTGGCAACACTGAACACCCGCTGGCATCACTTTTTAACTCCTGGTATCGACTGTACTGATGCAAATCATCTCCCGAAAACTAAATTTTATTTGTAAGGAATCGTTTTGGGGCTCCTAAGTTAAACCTTATATCTCGAAAACGAAGCGAAATTCGAACCATGTTTATATGGACTATTTTTCTGGTCTCGATGTCAGGATTTACCTCCCAATATTTGTAACTATCATTTCTTTACACCCTGTAGATTAGAACAGATTTTAAATATACATGGCTTCTATTGTATTGTTCCCAATAGACTGATTTTAAAAATAGAGATACTCGTAAATGCAACTTCACTATGTACGAGTACAGTCACTTTAGAAACTAGCCACCCTATGAGAAAACTAAGTTAATAAGAATTAAGAGTACTTAATCGAGTCGTTTAACATTCCATAAACCTTTGTGGGCAGAACTTTGAAAAGAACATCCGCTGGCCAACTGTTGTTTTGTCCGACTGTATTACTCTGACGGAATGATGTTCTACAGCTGTAAGTTTCGGATTAATTGTGTTTTTTTTTTTTTTCCTAGGTACAACGTTATTATCTGGCTAAGGGCATCGAGTGTTCGCAATAAGCAATGTCCAATGTGTATGAAGGAACCGCAGTTAGAACCAGCGTCTACTGGGACAGGACATGGATTCACTCTACAAGAAGCTGCGTAGGAATAAAATTGTCACTTACAGAGCTTAATGGAATGTATAAATAAAGTTGGCCGAGATTAACAAACGAACGAACGTTTGCGTCTCAAAGATGGGAGGGGCCAACAAAATTCCAGATGCCTTGACTGAATATTAGAATCTTAGTCTTATTGTTGTCAGTCAACGCGCCTTTGCCATTGGGTATAACAACTCCATTTTGGACAGTTGTAGACAAATTGTTTTATAATATGGGTCAAATCGGGTTGAATGTGTTCTAATGTGGGTCAAATCGGGAGAAAATTTTTATAATGTAAATCAAAATCGGATAAATTATGAAGTTCGGAAAGGTAAGTCAAATCCGGTGGGGAGTTTGCTAGAACAAATGGAGGCTATTATGGCTGGACGGAGAGGGAGTAGAAGGAAACATGTATATAATGAATGAATACTGTGTATAAATCGAGAAAAATGTGACGAATATGGAATGTATGAGTGTATGCAAACACGTAATGTAAGATAATTATGACCGTCGAACTAAGTCTTTCACAATCTCTCTCCACACTTACCTATGAAACCAGCAGGTACTTACTTTATGTCCACTTCCGTTCTGTTTAAAGTCTGTATAAATTCATTTAATTTCTAACATTTCTAGGCACTTCGATGTCGTTTTGAGAGAGATTATTTTGGGGGGTTGATGCCCTTCAGTATAAGGTCTTTGACTGCAGTGTTAACTTCATCTTGCCAAAAAGTGGACAGTACCTTCTTGTATCTAGGTGATGATGTGTGTTACAACAAAGGCTTCCACCAGACCCCCATTAGGAACTTCCTCTTCAACACTCTCGTCAAAGAAGTCGAGATTCCAAATGTACTACATCGGCTGCAGATTAACGTGCAAATGCTAGAGATTTTTTAGTTTTACTTTGATCATCTTTTTTTCGCCTATTTTGTCACGTTTTTTTTTTATTAAATAAGATTGGCCTTATTCCATGCACTGAATCTTCGTGTCGAGTTCGAATGATTTATCTTCCTAAAGACTACGTTCATGCGATTCACCACCAACAGATCTTCGGCGAGCAAATGCACACAGTTACAACCACCAGGATTTCTTTGTTCCTTGTTTTTTTTACTTCATGATATCAATGTTGAAGTTTTCAGCGCTTTAAGTCATATGGATTGTTCCCAGATTCGCTCTTCAGTCTTTTCTCTCTTCCAAAGTTCGCTTTATACGCATTGTCTTTTCCTTCTAAAAAAAAACACTGAACTGCTGAACAAGACTATATTATACGTAAAAAATAAAATACACGTAACGTTTCGACCTTCTAGCAAAGATCCTCATCAGACATACACTGAGTCTGTACAAAAAAATTACACATATAAATACATGTCCAATAATCTACCTGCTCCCTCATTGGCCGAAGCAAGCAGCCAATCAGAGACGCCCGATCAAGCAGCCTCCCCATTGGCTGGAACAGTCAGTCAATCAGAGACGCCATAAAACATCCCATGTTAACAAAAGAGAATCAACATGAAGCAAACTAACACCTCAATTAACATACATATCTCTGTGTTTGTCAACAATAATCTTCCATTCTTTATTAATGCTAAAACCTTTGGTCCAGTTCATTAAGTTCTTATCTACTTCTTTTTCTATCCACCAGGCCTCCTTCCATTTTCTAGGCCACATACTATCTTCATGTTCTAACACAATCACTTTTTCCCAGTCCACATTATGTCCTTTTTCTTTTACATGTTTGAATATAGCGTTACTCTCTCTACCATATTTCACATCGCTTTTATGTTGTTTAATTCTTTCTTTCAACAATTTACCCGTCTCTCCAATATACTTCATATCACAATCCTCACAGTTTAAAATGACACCTTTCTGCTCCTTCTTCCCTTTATCCTTTCCTTAGTTCTGACCAAATCCAACAACTTCCTACTACCTTTTCTGTACACTCTCACACCCTGCTTTCTTAACATCTTTTTAATAATCTCTGTGTCCTCTCCTAACCCTATAATGCCTTTCCATACCACCTCTTTTCCTTCCTCCTCTCCTTCTCTTCCCCTAGAATCCACAGATGCCTTTATGATATCCCTTTTACCATACCCATTCTCATATAGCTGTTCCTTAAAAACTTTTACATTCTTTTCTACATTTTTGCTACAAATCCTAGTAATTCTTGTCAACACATTTCTTATAAAATTAGCTTTGGTGCTTTTATCCACATTACTTTTCCTTCTAATCCGGTTTTCATCAAGTCTTTGAATTCTTGCTTGCAGCTCTTCGATGTTTTCCGGTTTTCACCATTCCTTCTAGATTCTTCACAGAACACACACCGGAAGGGATATTTTTAGTATCAACAGCTCTTTGTCCTTATCGTACACTTCTTAGTTATGTACGTTTATTATAGGCGTCTTTGTTTCTCTTTCTTTGATTTCCACTACCAGTTCCTCGACTCTCCTACAGACTTGTCTGCTTTCTTTCTCATTCATATTGTGTAACTTTTATCAAACGGTCTTTATTCTTCGCTTTTTCGTGATTGAGTTGCTCTTCGAGATCCTGTAGTTGGTCCTGGAGATAATGGAACTTCGTGTTTTCGCAAAGTTTCTTGTACACATTAGTAAAAGTGTCTTTCAATTGGATAAGGGTAGCGTCAACTGAAGGTTGTAGAATTTAATTACCAGTGTCTTTTCCAAGCAACGCAACATTCCATAGTGCAGTGTTCCGATCTTACTTGTACTTAAAACGTGTTTGCACTGCTACAAATAAATTAGATTCTACTTCTTCCAGTGAAAACGAAAAATATTTCACTTCTCTGATAATGAGTCGTTTTATAATTCGATAAATGATATTCTTAAATCCTTTTCTTATTCGGTTAGATGCTTTATTTTTCGGATTCAGACCGTAAAATCTACAGCTAATAGTATTTGCATGTGAAGATATTCGCTGCGAAGAAAATGCATAATTAAACGTGCTTGAAGCGATGACCACCACCACGATACCTGCGTCTGATAAAGATCACAAGTTTCTAAGAAAAACCTCGACACATTTCAGTTACAAGACATTTGAAAATGGTTTCACGCAGATCGGTTGATAAAGCCGTCCTTACCTACGAAGGCTCAACAACAGAATATATTAACTTGTTTATGAGCATTGCAAAATGTTTTAATACCTAGTCGCATTCTTGTATGTTTGAATGTGTTAGTGTTCTAATTAGGAAGATTTATGAATGAAATATGGCCTAAAATTTATGAATGAAAACGATAGCTCAATCAATTTATTTATATACTACAATCACAATAGTAAGACTTATAATGTTCAAGGTTCGACAAGAATATGATGTTAGACAGAAGATACTCACTTGTTAAGAGTTTCAAAATGTTGATTCTTATTGTTGTTTAGATTAAAATTTTATATGTGAATAAGTCTGTTACTGTTGTAAAATGGAATGTATAATGGCTGGACCAATTTATTTTTGTATTAGTTACATTAATAATAAAAAATGTGTTTTACATTGTCTCCTTAGTTTACTGTCAACCTCAGCCATAATATTTTTTAGGTAGATTTCCAAGAAAAATCTACCTATTGAGATCGGTACGATATCAAAGTGTGTGTGTGTGTTTAAATGTGTGTGTATATATATATATATATATAAACACGCTAGCGGCCATAATTTTGAAGATATTTGAACCAAATTTTTATATGTTGTTTCTAGGCTTAGTAGCTCGGTTAAGTTCGTTAATGAGCAAAATCAGTCGCCATCTTGGTCCAAAATGGCCGCCAAACCCATTGTTGTATAGAACACACAGCCTAAACCGCTGGGGCTATTGAAATCAAATTTGGCATAAAGGTAAAACATCACTGTTTGATTACGAAAATGTTACCTAATGAATTCAAGGACGCCATCTTGGATCCAAAATGGCGGAAGTAAGAAATTATTTTCCATATCGTTTGAGCTAGAGATACGAAATTTGGCATAAAGGTGTATTGTCACTAGTATTTCAAGAAAATATTACGAAATGTTGAAAAGGTCGCCATCTTGGATCCAAAATGGCCGCCGAACCCATTGTATAGAATACACAGCCGTACGGCCGCAGCTAGAAATATCAAATTTTGTAACACGGTGCATTCATTATCACTTGTATGTTACTAAAATATTACATGATGTATCCAAAGACATCATCTTGGATCCAAAATGACGGACCTGAAAAACCGTTTGAACTAGAGAAACGAAATTTGCGCAAAGGTGCATTATGACGAGTAGTTTAAGGAAATATTACATCATTTGGGAATAGTCGCAATCTTTGATCCAAAATCCCATTTTGCACATCGTTTGAGCTGGATAAATGGAATTTTACTTGAATATGTACAATCACAAGTTGGTCACGACAATATAAGAAAACTTTCATAAAATCGTCAACTTGGATCCAAAATGGCAGCCCCAAAAACCCAATTTCCAAATCACTGAAGGTAGAGAAACGAAATTTTCTTTGAAGGTGTATGACTAAGAGTAGGTTACAATAAATGGGGCAAACCTCCCCTTTGCGGGCGCAGCTTCCCGTGGGAGGGTGCATTTGGACATCACCTTGGTTAAGCGCATCCTCTCAAAAGCACTGAAGTTGGGGGGCGACCATATAAGGCGAGATTTAAATTTTTGAAAATAAAAAAAAAAACTTCGAGATCTACCTTAGCCTGTAGGCCTACCGAAATGGTAGGCCTTTTTCAATTTGAAGACAGATTTTACAGACAAATGAACTTGCGATGGTTAATCCGCTGTACGTAATTTTATTGCCATAATGTGTGTATTAAACCACTTTGAAACAGAACAGTACATGTACGATACTTCTGATAAATTGGTGATTCCTTAATTTTATGCTAACACGAACATTACCGGAGCAGCCTTGTATGAAAATTTAGTTCAGAGACTAAATGCACTGTGTATCTATACTTGCTAAATCTGCTCATCCATGGCGCATAAATTACGAAATTGTTACATTAACACTTGAAAGTGCGCGCAAGAAAGCAATTTACCATATCAGAATATACGTTGAGAGTACCTTTGGTATCATTAGCAGTTAGGTCCTATCCCATCTGGGGTCTATCAGCAGTACACTATTCTTTAAGGAAAGTACACAATTTGCAGCCACAGACGAAAGTGAAAAGCCCTTGAAGCTTTTCCGAACGTGACTCAGACACCAACATTTGCAGCCGACCTGCTATACTGAAATTCAGGCTAGCTTAGGAACAAACCGGAAGGAATGCTGCAGCTGGAGTTGCGCAGTGCGATGTTGCCACTAATACAACACGTACCTAGCGGAGGAGCCAATACTGTCATAGAAGAATTCTTTCTCTTATTAATTTATTTTGATTTCAGTGAAATTAGTAACAGCAAAATCTTATGTACGGACGGACTAATTTTCCGCGTGACGAGGTTAAAAGATTTGATACGTGCCGTATATTACAACAGAATCAAATAATAATTATTATGCATTTTAATATCTTTTAATGTTTTTAGGCATCTGAGGCTCAGGCCGGATAGGATGGGGAGAGAATTGTGGAAAGTAGACGGCCAGGTTCTCTTTTGTAGGTACCATTCCGGCATTGCCCTAGTGTGACTGAGGAAAAAACCTGCTAGGATGATCGACAGCTGGGACAATGGCGAATCAGGATTTTGATGTGGGGAGGGGCGCAATTGGAATGAAAGGGAGACATTTTCGATATATTACAGCTAAATGATTTTTTTTTTCAAGTGTAAATTTATCGTATATCCTCTCTTATTGTTGGAATGTAACACCAGTATCCCCCAAAATTCATATTTGTCGGGAAACAAAATCGAAATTTTTCTGATAAATTGTTGAAATAATGCTATATAAATACATTATTTTCCCTTGAGGGAGAAGCACCCCTTAGCTGGGATCGGTCCCAGCTACTATAGTAATAATAATAGTCCTAATGATGATGATAATAATAATAATAAACCTTAGGTACAGCATTCTGCGGAGAGTGTAGGCATTGCTATCGAGCAAATGCCTCAAAACAAGTTAGTAACTGCAATTAATATTTATATTTTGAAAATCATACACAAGAAATCACAGATATCAATGACAACACGCGCTACACAATTTAATTAGCCACAAAATAACAAACCAAACAGTAAACACTAACCACACGACAAACATCACTCGCTCCCTTGCTTCTAAAAGGAAGTGTCGTTACCTCCATCCTTGTTGTGGCCACATAGGTTTGGCAATAGCGCGCCCTTAAATGCCAACCTTACTTGTCAACAGCAAGTCTGATTTAGAAATGCGTTCGGTTCCGGTGTTCTTTTATAACCTTCACTTTATTTCATAGGTGTTCTATTTTTCTGTTTCACAATAGCAAACACATCCCAGATTTTTGGGGGCAAGAACTTACCCTTAAAAGATCTGACAACGTTGTTCCAGCTTTCTGCTGGAAAGTGGCTGCGTGAGATGAAGGGTTGCAAGAGGTAGTGCATTTATGGCGTTGACACCAATAGTTATACGAGCTGAATTCTTCCGCTGAAGACAATTCTTTGGCTGTATAAACTGTTTTGATAAGAACAGTTATTCACTGATTTAGAAAACAGTATATCGAAAAAATCCGAACCCCAGGTCGTCATAGCGACTTGAAATTTGAGTCTGGAGCCTAGCTTTCTTCTTTACGTCAGTACTATATTTCCAATTTTTAACTGCCAGTAGTTCTGATTTTTATGTGCTTGGATGGATTAAAAACGAATTAATTCAAATTGTCCAAATAACAGTGGACAATTAGAATTTCGGTGCTCAAACTACAAGACGTTCGTGGACATAAAACACAAATTGCTGCTTTGCAGGCACGTATCCAGTTGTTGGTTTTGGGAGGGTCCGAGGGCTTCTGGGGGGGTCCAATGTGTGTCTGGGTATGAAATGTATATTGAATATGTATAATTACCCCTGAAGTTATACTATTTTCCACGAGTCTTGGGGGTCCGGACCCACCCCCTAAATACGTCTCTGCTGCTTTGTAAAACTTAACTTCAATTGTTGTAATTATCGAGAGATATCCTTTACACTAACGTAAGCTTATATTGTTATACCAATAACACTAATTTAAGGCCAAAACATGTAGGCCTATGCATCAAATTGTACTTGTTTCGCTAAATAAATGTTAGGACGTTGGCTCATTTCAGACTTCCATTGTCACCCTTCTCAACTACCACCATTCCCGGTTTTGTGTTTATTGAGGAACGTCATACAACGTTACGTACTTTAAACCGGATCAACAGTTTTCTTGCTTGCATTAACAAGCAATCTAAATGAATTGAACAAAATAAAAGTTAATTCAAAATCGAACAGACGTTACAACTGAAATCGGACCCGTCAATCGTAATATACTGTTGCATCCGAACTACTTCGGAATAAGCATTTATAAGGATAACAAGATACTCTCATTGTTAATGCAAATAAGGCGAACTGTCGGGAGAAGAGGGTCGTGTTCGAGACCCTTTCGTGAAGTGGAAATCCTTCTGTATCCCGTGATTTCGTACCCTGGACTCATTCTCGAGCTTCCCTCCGTTTCTAGTACGTAAATATTAGAATGGTGCCTTAAATGAAGGCCCAGTTCGCTTTCTTCTCAATTCTTTCCCAAACTGTACTCGTCGAAGAACATTGGCTAAAATTTGAGGAAGTCATAAGCTTCATAATTAATTAATTTAAAAGTGTGAAACAAGTAACACTGTTTCTAGAGTGTTAATCAGTTCTCTACAATGTTAATAGAGTGTTAATCAGTGACTACGATCAGTTCTCTCGTAGTTTCTTTAAAACTTTAGTAAACTTTATTTTGTATGGGCCATTTTAGGAACTATGGACTTCGATCCGTGAAGATTATACGAGTGCAATGCGTGTTAAAATCCACAAGCAACCATGCCATACGTGGAATTTTAACCCATGACCTTGGAGACGCTCACATACAGTGAATTGTTTTCTACATGAATTAAGTAATCCGCCAAATTGTAATTTCCTACGGTGCTTTATTAAGAAACTAGTGTGAAAGGAAGAAGTATTAATTATTTAGTCATTGAATATTGCAGTATGACACGCTTCCTACCTGACGGAACATCATAGCAGAAAACACTGGCAACCCTGTTCTCAGTCTGATGATGACTTCCGGTTTATCATCATCGTAAGGTGACAGAGTATAGTCGTGCTGTTTGGGGCGCTAAACCAGTGACTCGAAGGTCCTGTCCCGGGTTCGAATCCCGGATGGGGCATAGATGTACGTTTGTGGATTTTAGAGACTTAACAGCTGATGGACTCGAGACGAGCAGAAGTCATTAGTTACTAAAATGACCCCAAAATAAAAAAAATACAATTTTACCAACATTTGCAGGCCGGAACATAGTTCCCTACACACGGGACTAACTTGTCCACAGGGTTTCTGCTGTAAAATTATGAATAAAGGTGACGGTAACGCACTGTTCGCCGATACGAGCAGCTAAATTGTGTAACTATGGTTGTTGAACCGACAGATCGCCAAAGTAAGACCAGTGTAAATCCAGTTCAAACATACACCGTCCGTACCAACAGCATCAATGTAATCCTGCCCATTTTGATTGAAGTTCTGTCTTCCATGATTGGTCCGATCCGTTGCAGTAAGACTCAAAATGCGTGAAAAAATATTGTGAGCTCGTTTAAACGTATACAACAACTTCTTTGATGCATTGAATGGTGCGAGATTATGTTCCTGACTTGCTTGGAGAGCCTGCAGCTGGGAAGCCCATGTCATGTATGTGGAAGTGTGCAGATTGTTGAAGGTCTGAAGCACGGCATGAGAGACGTCGCTCACTGAAGATGGTCTCAGGTTTCAGACCGAAAGTACTTCGCAAAAGTTTTTGCAAACAAGGACCACAAAAAGAAGCATATCATCCACTTCGACAAGATAAATAAATCATTTTAAGTAAGAAAGCAATTTTATTCTATTACGAAAACGTACAAAAACATATTAACAGTGAAGTGTCTTCATATCTGCAGTTTCCAAACACAGGAAACTTCCCAGCAAACGCCAATGATTGTGTACGGTTAAAGCCCAGCTCAAAGTGCTCACCTGTGGTTGAATAACGAATTAAGTATCACAGCACCTTTCGAAAATAAAAGACTAATAAATTACTAATGAGAAAGCATAATCTACGTGTTTTAATTATAATAGTTCTCCTTGTGATGGGGTATATATAATCATGTGCAGATTTATTTATATCCTTAATTTAGAAGATAACCGCCTCCTTCAGGACTCTTTTCAGTAAATTTTTATCCACAAATGTTCCTACATTCATACCGTACAGTAGAGACCTCGATGGCAATAGTATGTTACTGCTATATCTGTTCAAAGTAGCATGAAAACACTTCTTAAAAGAAGTAATTATAATTTCAGGTTATCGGGCTTCGAATTAATAATAATTTATTGCAAAAAAGGAATGAATAAGTTCATTTTTTTATATTGAAACTTAGAAAAGGAAGTTAAATTTATTAATTAAAGCTTGTCTTTTGATCATTATCTGACCCCCCGATTTTTTCTTGACCCAGGAAAACATTACTGAGGAAGGTTCCAGACCTCGAGAAAGGTATCAAAAGACCTGAGTTAATCAAAAGTAGTTACTGCTAAGGTAGGTTTATTTTCAGCCTTTGAGGGATGACATTCCAGCGCGCATGATTTCATCAACCAGTAGCAGGTTACTTGCAATCACCATGCTGAAAAAAGAAATTAAGCATTATTTAAGACCTCCAAACAATTTCAAGTACTGAACAAGAACAGAAAATGACAAAACATTCCCCTATGTACCTTTCCTTTCGAACGTGACCAACGTATCTTCCTTTTGCTTATGCTCCAAGTCTCGCAGCCGTAGTATATCACCGGTCTGATGAGAGTTTAATAGAATCTTAGTTTCGCGTTATTTATTTGGACCTGAAAATGGTTTGTAGTGAGTTATACGCTCTGTTCGTTGCTGCAAGTCTCGTTCTGATTTCTTCGATTTCGTCATGGTTATCAATCAGTTATGGTCGTTCCTAGGTATCTGAACGTTGATCTCACCTAGTTTAACAGATCCGTTACAAGGAACCAATTCGATTTCTCCCTTTCAAATAGAACCAAATCTCACAGTTTCATGCTTAGTAATCACAATGAAACACGAAAAGAATAAATTATATTCTGTACTGGCTTAATCATATTTATTTTACTCTAGCATGGACTACTAAATGAAGTTTACACCTCATACCATTAAGATTTCGTATCATCTTAAATGACTAATGCTTAGCGCCAGGGTCCGATTTTTTGGAATGCCCCATAATTCCCCATCTCACAAAGCAATATAAAAATACGAGGTGTAATCAAAAAATACGGTGAATGATTTTTTTTTATAGCAGCAATTGCTGACGCTACATCCATTTGAAGAAATAAGTCGAATAGGCTGATCCGTTAAGATAGTCAAGTGTCAAGTTTGAACAAGTTGTGACTTGTCAGTTGGCTTCGCTCGGAAGAGTAAGGTTGTGTTTACCGTGTCTGTCGCGCATCATGGATTTCAAACAACGCGTTAAAATTAAGTTTTGTTTTAAGTTGCAAACAAGTTCATGAAACGTTAAAATCAGTGTATGGCGATAATGTGGTGACTCAGAAGACTGTTTACAAGTGGTATGAGCGATTTAAAAACGGAAATGAGTCGGTTGAAGACGAGCAACGGTCGGGACGTCCTTCGATCTCAAAAACAGACGAATATGTGCAAAAAAGTGGCAAAAATGGTTCGTTCAAACTATTCGAGAGTTTACCGAAGAACTAAACATCTCATACAGGTCCGTACAAAGCATTTTAACCGATAATTTGCAAATGAGGCGAGTGCGAAATTTATTCCCAGACTTTTGACTTCCTTCATAACGACAACGCGCCGCGCCACACCCTTCTGATCAGTTTTTGGTCGAAAAAAAGGTTCCTGTCTGCCCATATCAGCCTTACTCTCCGGATTTAGCACCATGCGACTTCTGGCTCCTCCCAAAAATATAAACCGTGCTAGAAGGAAAACGTTTTGACACCATTCCCGACATTGAGAGGGCCACGACGGAGCAGTTAAAGGCCCTTCCGAAAGCCTTCTTCCAGAAATGCTTCCAATCATGGAGTCAACGTTGGGGTAAGTGCATCGCTAGCCAAGGAGAGTAGCTTGAAGGAGATTAATTCATTTCCGGTAAGCTTATTACTTTGTTCGTAATAAAATTATTCACCATATTTTTTAATCACACCTCGTAGTTTTCTGAATTGAGTTTATGTAATATTAGTCAGTGTTCATCTAAAATCTGGTGCGTAATGAGTCAAAATATCATCGCCAGAACTCGTGCATTTCTACAACTTGACAACAAAGCTGAAAAGAACTAACGACAGACAATAGGGTGTCGACAGAGTTCATGACTTTTGCGTGCAACAAAAACTGGGAAAATTGCAATTGTACAGCTATGGACAAAAAGATTGTCGCATACCTTTAAATAATATTTCCCATTAAAATTAGGATGAATTGTTCCCATTGCGTTACAAAAATATCACTGTCGGAGATAAAACGAGCAAACTTTGTAGATCTTTCGGCTTAGAAACTTGTAGATTAATTTTTTTTTTGTGTGTGCAAATATCGTTCTCGTTTACCAGTAGTAAACCTGATTCATCTGATAATGCATATGTTTGTAAGCCAACGCATTTATACGATGTTTCAATATATTTATGGTTGAAATAAAAAAAGTCAGTTATAGACATGCGACAATATTTTTGTGATTAGCTGTACAATTAAATCTACTAGAAAATTACAAGATTTACCTTTACCTGATTGAATTCATGACTTGAAACTCAATTTCATGACCAATGACTCAATTTCATTACGTTTTCATGACTAACGACTCAATTGCATTACGTTTTCATGACTAATGACTCAATTGCATTACGTTTTCATGACTAATGACTCAATTGCATTACGTTT
>JAGDQP010001309.1:17322-64932 GCA_022664845.1 Lepisma saccharinum | reverse complement strand
ATGACTAATGACTCAATTGCATTACGTTTTCATGACTAATGACTCAACTGCATTACGTTTTCATGACTAATGACAACTGCATTACGTTTTCATGACTAATGACAACTGCATTACGTTTTCATGACCTGTAGACACCCTGCTAAATCAAGGAGTAGATCACTCAGCTCTTGTAGATGCTATCTTATTTAAAAAAGATGTTATGTACTAAACCAACTTCGACGATTTAAATCTCCTTTAGATTCATTATCATGGAATAGACAAAAATATAAAACATGCAAAGCTTATGGGATTGTCTTATAGAGGGTGATTCAAAAGTCCCTATACAGCTTGGTAATTCACAAATTGACAAGGAAATGAAGCATTGTAATAGTACACAAATGTGGAATGGTTAAGAGGGGCTACATTTTGGAGTACATGATCGCCATCTTGTGCTTTTATTTATCAAGGGGGCACACTTTCCAATGAGGTTAACTCCGCTATCATAACAGGAACGTCGAATCTGACACCTGGGAACATTCTCGTGTTACACGACCCACTTGTTATTTGACAAAACTGACCTCCATCCCATATATGGCATACACGTTGATCATGTACTCCAAAATACAGCGTACCTCCCTACCATTCCACATTTGTAGATTTTGTTTCAGCGCCACCAAATTAAACAAAGATTACTTACCAAGATTCCACAATTTGCTTCTTTACTATGTAGTTATCATAAATGCCAGCATCTGAGGATACAATAGCTTCTCCTGACTGAATATCGATGCCCACAGGCTGACCAAGAGATCTTGCTTCTTCTTGAAGTTTCACTATAGTGTCTTGACTATCAAAACCCGCATTTTGTGCTGAAAAGGAAGAAAGAAAAAATATTAGAATCATTATTCGCTGTTTAGTAACGCTTAAGAGTGTGTGTTGTATTCATGGACAATCTCGCATCTATAACCTACATCTCACTACACAAGCGTGACTTTCATATTGTTCTGCTGCTACGTGAAAGGTTTTGAAAGAGGATGATGTTCTCATAACTGGACAGCATTCAAGTAGAATTGTTTTAACAGAGTAACTGCTGACTAGCTTAACTATGCGAATAGTGATGTTATCAAAACAATTCTTCGTGAAATATTCAACGAAATAAAAAAAACGCGATTTTACTAACAATCACGAAGGTTCCGGTCCCTTGACAGTAGGCACACAAGCAATATTGTTTTTATAAAACCGGTTGGCAACACTGACAGCTGCAGTGTTTAGGTACGGGACAACGCACAGTCCTTTTCAATTGTGTCCAATAAAGTGTATGCCTAATTTCGTGCTGCTATGTCGAACGTAATAGAAGCAATTCGAGAAAATTCAAAGTTGGCAACATTGCCAAGTGGGGTGCTTCGGGACTTGGACCACTTTTCAATATTTTTCTATTGTGTTGAATAATGTTTATGCCAAGTTTGGGCGCAGCTAGGTCTAACTGAATGAAAGCAATTTGAACATGAAACAAAACTGGTTGCCACCACTGAACTAGTGCACTAATCATGACTGTTCCGACGGCTCTGAGCTAGCCTAGCCAAGACCTTTCGAATGACACCTCTCTAGTCCTTGTAGTGTCTGAGATTTATTTTTTGGACACGGACGGACCCCATGAGCGGGATTATAACATCCCTTTTGCTATCAAGGGTACTAAAAAATAAGACTTCCGCTGAATCTCTGTGTAACCTTCACGCGTAGAGAGATGCCACAGAAAATCCGGTGGTACACCTTTCCCATTGACTTTTCAGTTGACATTAATACGATTGATTGATTGAATTGTTATTAACATCCTAAACGAGCTGGTTTAGCTTCTAAGGACAGGCCCTACAGTTCAACTACAAGGCAGCGAGTGCTACCATTCACCCACGGGGGACACTTACATTAACACGAAACATCTACTTCATCAAACAACGACAGTAGCCATCTTGGGAACTGCCTGTTACTAGACACGCGCTTTCGCATTGATTAAATTCTCTTTTCGTAAGAAAGAAGGGGATAAATAAATCCTAGGAAGGACTCGACACCGCTGCCACCCTACGTTAAAATGCACAACTTCTTGACATGTCCTTTTGATCCTTGCCCTTACTCTGCTCGGGCTAGATATCATCCATTTGACGGAAATAATGTGGAACCTTACTAAAAATGGCCAGCCTGAGCAGAGATTAAACATCCACCGACTCATCTTTACCGATTTGTACGCATCGGCCTTTGCACTAGACCATGGCGTACTGGGTTGTATAAAATTACATCCAAATCTCTGATCAACCTAACTTACCTAAAACTTTTGGTATAATAAGTAAAGCTTCTGCAAAAGCCTGAACACCTAAACGAGTTCTTCCTTTTACTTCATCCTTATACTTCTGCAAGGCCAAGTAAGCGGCTACTTCGAATGCGCCTGCGCCAGGGACCAAACAGCCTATAGCATGAAAGAGAAACAAAACTGGTTAACAATTTACACTGACAAGGTATACTTTAAAGAAATATTCGTAACAAAACACAGACTTATTTAATTCTGGATATACAGGTACCTTGACGCACAGAACGAAAGACGGTGGGATAAAACAGGAAATAACACTATTTTGCGGAAATTTACGATGACCATGTCACACTAGAACTCTCTTCTTCAGTGACTAGAACCAGTGTTGACGTTGAAATTTCGATTAAAAATATAATCATCTTCAAAACTTAACGCAATAGTGTTTTTTTTTTTTAAAAAAAGTATGTACACAAGGAACCATGTTAATGTCTAAAAATCTGTTACGGACAATTTGAAAACAGTGTAGCCATTGTATCATTTGATGATTTACTGTGTTGTGCAGGTTTGTAATTTTTAGTTTCTTTGTTCAATAAGGTAACTAAATCTTGTTCGCGTTAAAAGCAAGCTCTTTTAGTAGTTTTAGCTTTTGACGGTGGTCTTAATGTATGAATCAGCCTTAAGGTTAATGTAAAGCAACGATCTCCAACAAAAAAAAAATGGCAGCACTATCTACGTACATGTCTAATGCATTTTTGTCGTTGCATGAAATTTCATTGCTGCTCCTACAAATTCAAGCCTAGAGAGTTCAAACTTTCAGGGAAGAAAGTTCAAAACCAATTCAAAGAGATCGAGCAACGCCGATTTTTAATTTTCTTTTTCGTTCATTGCTGAACTGTTATAAGTTTTGATATTCACAACAATCAAGCGATTTCAACAATGAAGAAAAACGGAAATTAAAAAATCAGCATTGATCGAACTCTTGAATTGGTTTTGAACTTTCTTCCCTCAAAGTTTGAACTCTCTAGGCTTGAATTTGTTGGAGCAGCACTGAAATTTCGTGCAACGATAAAAATACGTATGACACATACGGAGGTAGTGATTCCATCTTTTGTTAGAGGTCGAAACGTTACACTAACCTTAAGGATAATGCGGGACGAGGTGGATTCATGTAAGCATTTAGACTTGGAGTGTCTAACTTCTTTCTATACGAGGGCTAATATATGATGGCGGGTAGCGTCATGGGCTGTCTAACAGAAATAAGATAGCTAGTATATCAACCAGAAAGGCTGCGGTGAAACTAATAGCTAAAATGATAAGCATATAACTAACACAGTTTTTATCTTGCCACGGGCCGCACAAAATTACATGACAAGACCAGCTGTTGGCTATGTCTGCTTTAGACAAACCTGAAACACGGTATGACATCATTAACAATGCCAATTAAACAGAAGAGAGAATCAGGCGTAAGTGAACGATTAGAACAAAGCACTAGCGAACACAAAGTTAAGTCAAATCATGCGAGTTTTGGTATGGCAAAGGTTCAATAATGTTCCACGTAATATACATCACACGACGTAGTATAAGTGCAGCATTTGAAAAAGGGAACAAAAGTCAGAGCTTTAAGCATACTTAACGAATTAACCCTAGACAAGATAGTAATTGTTTACAATCGGCGATAAGATTTTTGGCCTAAATTAAGACGTCTTTTAAGAAACCTTGAATAACTTAATATGCAAACCCTGAAATAATTCAGCTATAGGCCCAGCCTAACCTTAGTAAAAATGTTGAAAATGCAGGGCTCAGTTATTTGTGAACCGATAATAGTCAAATGGCAGGCTACTATAGTACTTACTACTTCGCTCAGAAGATATCGACATGATTGACAATGTACATATATACAGGGTGTTTCAGAACAAAATACACTCATTCCTTTCGGGAGGTAATTTCTGAAATCAAAACCACTAAAACAGTTCCAATAAACATGGGTCGAATTACGCTTCGATTTCGGAGATATAGGGTTTGCAACTTGGGGAGCCCAAAATCGATTCCTTACAATGGTGAATACAATGAAGATTTCGCCATAAATCTTACACGATGCAGTAAAAATAAAATTTAGTTCTCAGAGGGCGATTTGCATCAATACAGTGAATATTACGAGTTAAAAAGTGTTGCCAACTTGGTATATCATTTATTTATTTTTCAAATGGTACTACGTCAGTTCATTGGATATGTTGCATCCCCTTGTGATCGTAATCATCATAATTATGGGAAGCACAGAACGCAGTATTGAAAACTGAAAAGTTTACGCCTTCTTTTGAAGAAATGTTGCAATTTTTCATGCTTACACTGGTTTAACATTCACAGTTTACAACACTGTGTTCTGTGCTTCACATATGTTGTGTACCACTCCTAGGGGAATATCATACACCCAATTAACTAACGCAGTGTCATTTGAAAAATTTAAACGTTATACCAAGTTGGCAACAGTGACAATCTGGTGACCGCAAAAATAAAAATTTAATTTATGGTTTAGTTTCTGAATTACTGAGAATTATTAATTTTTTGCACTGTTTTTCGTCGACTTTGGGCTCTAAGTTGGAAATGCTGTATCTCCAAAACGAAACAGAATTTCACCTCTGTTCATACAATCTTCTTCACTTAATTTGATGTCAGAAATCAACCTCACGAAAGTAATGTACTTTACTCTGAAACACACTGTATAATATCAATATACTTAATGTAATTGTTAGTTTCATATGAACAACACTGTGTAAAACAGCACACTGGTTTCAAAGTGACGGTAATACAATTAGTAATAATTTACTAAAGCAGAATTCAATATGCATTAACTTACTGTCATCTATAGCATTTTTAATGGCTCGCAATCCATCCCTGATGGCATCTTTTGTCTGAACCAGTGTATGCTTGTTAGGTCCTTTGATAAGAATGGTCACACTCTGCGGATTCTTACAATCCTCCACAAATGTAAACTTATTCTCACCCTGTGGGGAAAACAATGTGCATTAAAGAGTTTTTGTTACACATTAATTATTACGTATCTAGTTCAGCTTAAGTCATTTCACACTATAACTACAAAAAACAAAGAGTTGGATATCGTGAAAGTCGCAAACAAAAATTACATGCGTATTATCGCCTAATGATTAAGAAGCAGGGATTCTACCAGCCCTTCCCTCCCCCCCCCCCATTGAAGGGATGCCACTCTCAAAAATCGATAGATATCCTACCAAAAAACTATTACCCCTCCCCAATTTCGGATGTACACCCCTAAATTAAAACTCCTGGCAGATTCCTTGTCAAAAAGTACTGTGAATGTCGTTTTGCATTTTATTTATGTCCTTTAGGCATCTAAGGCTCTGGTAGGTAGAGGAGGAAAAAGAATGCGGGAAGGTATCAGGGCCTCAGTTGAAGATACAATCCCGGCATAAAAAACCTCTCAGTCAGGACGGTCGGCCACTGGGATTGAACCCACGATCTCCCGATTGCTAAGCCTGTGCTCTAACACTGAGTCACAGCCCCTCCGTGCGCAAATATCATTGTACAGCGCTATATAACGGGAAAACAAAAATCGAATGGTTAAACCTTCGGAAGAATATGTGAAAAGTTGCATAGCGTTGTATGCAGCCTTTTGAATTTGAATTTATTTTAAGGCCTTTAGGCAACTATGGCTCAGGCCGTATGGATGATGATGGGATAAATTGGTGAAATGAAGAAAGTGGGAGGAAATGGAAGAACCCCGAGAAAACCCACGCACACGGTGGTTTGTCTACCACAAAGCCCAGCGGTGGGCGCTCTACCAACTGAGCCACCGTGGCCCTTGTATGCAGCCATTCTACATATTTTTCTTCAATCGACCAGCTTCCCATCCTAATTCGCTAGCAGTCAAATAACAGCTGGAATTACATTTTGTAAGACACTTTTAACTTCATATCACAGAGTTCTATAAGCACAAATGAGCATATTTTCCAAAATTCTTATATTATGTTTCATCTTTCCATAATCTTCAAAAAACGAAGAAAAAAAAAAAACAACAACGAGGCATTAACGTGAAGTTTTGTCTCCCATTTCAACAGTGTTCAAGAAATTCATAAAACGTTACAGTTTATGGAATGCTTCAGTGATCCGTAACACTGTTTACAAGGTGCTTGAGCGATTTCGCAACGGTTGTAAGCCGCCTGAAGACCATCCAAGAGCAAGACATTCTTCAAAATCAAATCCTCACAAAGAGAATATAAACGTCTCCTTAGTTTCCGTTCGAAACATTATATCAATTGAGTGACTTGCGAAATTTCATCATCATTATTATTATTTCTAATACAATAAAAAAGAAAGATGGTATTAGCCGTATTTTCCCGAGTAGACACCGTGCTAATTTTCACCAAGTCCTCAAAATTAAGATGACGCTGAAGTGAAACATTTCTTTCAATTCCAATTCTTGCTATGGCCATGAAAGAAAACTGAGATATTAACAAATTCCAGCATTATTTCAAAAAGTAGAGAAAATGATGGGATATGTGTATTGCGCACCACGGGAAATCCTTCGATAACGGAATAAGCATGTGGGTGATGTATATGGACAAGTAAATAATACATATAACACCTAAATACTAAATTATTTTCACAGCACACTCTGGTCTTCAATTTAATTTATTAAATTTTCCATCCTATTAGCCTCATATAGCATTTTCCTGCACTTGCAGGACTAAAAATGTAATTTCATTTTTAGGCAACTTTGGCTCAGACCAAAAAATGATGGGAAAATTGATGGAATAAAGAAAGTGTGAAGTAACTGAAAAAAAAAACACACACGGTGTTCGTCCACCACAAATCCCACATGGCACACGAGTCAGGATCAAACCAAGGATCCCCACGCACCAGAAGTGAGCGCTCAACTACTGAGCCATCGCGGCTCCTCTAAAAATGTAAAGCCAATACTTACACACGATGTAGTTCACTAATTAAGATAATGTGTTTTTTTTCCCACAAGTTCTCCAAGTACTTTTGCCGACCGAGGTGGTCGTGTAGTCTTGAGCCCTTACTTAGTCCAGCGTCTCAAGGCACGGGTTCGAATCCCACGTGGGACATGGATATTCGTGGACTTTATAACAAGAATTTCACTCAGAGACTATCAATATGAGCTGGGGAAACTTAGGAAAACCTCAGTCAATATGGCAAGCAGGAAGACTCTAACCTGCGCGCCTCTACCGTGAAAGAAAAAAAAGGAAAAGAAACGACAAAACGAAGATAAAAAAAAAGAAATAAGGAAAAAAAAAAGACAAAGGAAAAAAAAACACAAGAGACCAAATAACAAGGTGTATTTCCGAAGTTTGTAAACGACCCAGTCAATGAAAGGATACCTACACTACCAGATGCTGTGGAGTTTCAAAAATATATATATATCCAGGTTCAATTTCTAACGTTTATTTATGAAATCCTAAAAACAAGAAAGTGCCACCCTGTAAGAACAACGAAGCACTTACTACTGTACTTACCAGTACATGTTCATATACTAATCCAGCGTGACCAAGAACGTCCTCCGTGAGTTCATCAACGCTATTCATTGCCATTCCGCCACACGCTAAAGCAAGACGCTCCATGTTGCGTCGCTTTGCTCGGCGGAGAGCGACAATGCCTTCTTTGGCCAATTTATCCAATGAAAATGGATCAATACCCTGCAAGTACATAACAAAATTTAATAGTTAATCAAAATGTAAGCGCATTCTATCATAATATTATAATCTAACCCTTAGATAACATAAGCACAATAAAAATTTGTATGTAAAGAGAGAAAAATTCGCTACAACAATGAACACAGTCTTCTGAATATCATTATGATTGCAGACAGATACAAGAATTATATCTTTTACGAGTGTGTGTAACTGAATGCATTAATGCAAGGGCAATTTGTTTCGTTTTGTTACCTTGACATTTAGTTCAAACTTACACAAATAATTTTCTAAGGGGGTTTCCAGAAGCTAGATTTTGGCCACTCCCCCACTTTGGACACGGTGGGAGAACGGAAGAAAAATGGCCTTAATCGACACCATCCCAACATTCTCACAGTGTACTAGAAACTCTCATACACTCCCAGGAGCCTGTCTATGACAACACGCTTCAGTCGAAATCAGAACAGTAGTAATCTATATCTTGTGAGTAAATTTGTATCACCTACGGGAACAAAATACAGAAGCTAATATAAGCATCCGTAATTTCGGTCCAAAGAGATGGAGGTATTAACTCAAAAACAGTGAAACGCTAACAATTTTTTTCTGTTCCCTTTTTCGGCAGTATTTTTTCTAACTGTGGACGTTGCAACGTCTTGTAAGCCTCTCAGAGAGAGCTTCATTGTAAAAAAAAGTTAAATGAGTAGTTCTGTAAACTGTAAGTCTACACGCTCATAGTAAATCAGCATCAAATGAATGTTTGATGTCAATATTTATGTGCTAGCATAGAAGACCGGTAGGGACTGACCATGCTTTTAACCCATTTCAAATCCAGGAGCTTCCCAGGTGTATTTAACAGTTTCCAATAGTGACAGCTTAATCAAAGTTAATGATTACAATAACTACGAATTTGAATTTGGAACTTTATTTAAGGTCTTTCTAAGAATCTACGACTCAGGACGCGATAAGGATTCGGGAAAGTGTCTTTCAGGGCCTATGTTGAAGGTGCCATCCCGGCATTTGCCTGGTATGACAGAGGAAAAATTCAGGAAAAAACCTTGTCAGTATTGCCGGCCGTTGGGATCGATTCCACGACCTCACGAATGCTACGCCAACTACAATAACTAGGGAAACTACTTACTCAAATATAACTTCTTTGAAGTCGTCGTCTCCTCACTTGCCTCATATCCACCCACTGTTATTTTAGTATAGGTTTCAAAGAAACAAATCCAGATTTACCATTTACACTATATTTCCAATACAAAAATTCCTTTCGGCAGGCCTACAGGCTGAGGTAGATTTGGAGCTGTTTTCGATTGAATTTATTGGGGTTAAGTGCAGAATAAAAAACACTAAGTAAATATACTTTTATCATTTTATTTTCATTATAAATACGGTAACTAGTTACCCTACTAGGTTAACTAATTACCATGCAAACTTGTTATTAGAACTGAATGCAGTGATATTCCAATTGAAATTAACAGGCCCAATGAAACCTTATATACCCCTAACGAAATATGAGCGCTATCGAGAAACTAGTTATTGATTTACAGATTAATCATCAAGAGCTTTTCAACGTTACCCCAAAATACATGATTTAAAAAATTCCGAATTTCCACCCCCACAACCCCTGAATCGTTGGTGTCACCGTAAACTTCTTAGGGAGTACTATAATTTATGCAGACAAAGTTTCCCTATAAACTCCATAGGGGTTGATATATATTTTTTTTCTTCAAAATTTCAACCCCTCCCCCAACCACCCCCTTGGGCCCATTTTGCTCATTAACGAACTTAGCCGAGCTTTTTAGCCTAGAAACAACATAATAAAATTTGGTTCAAATATCTTCAAAATTATGACCGTTTGCGTGTAAATATAATATATATATGAAATGGTACCGATCTCAACAGGTAATTTTTTTTTTTTTTTTTTTTTTTTTTTTTTCTAAATCTACCTAAAAAGCATGAAATACAGACATAGAAAACATTTCTATCAGGAAGAAAGGAAGTACAAACTTATAAGCAGGGTAAGATTTTTAGTGGCAATTTTCGTAGGTAAAAGGTGCTTAAATAATACCAAAAAGGGTTTGGTTTGGTATATTTATAAAAAAATTACAGAAGTTCCTAATACAAATTATAGGTACAGAGATAATTATATTCATTAGCTTACATAACAGTATCATTCATCTGAAGAACGAAAAAAAAAAAATAAGTTCTTGTAGCTCACAATTTTTAATTGTAAGTTTGTTTCTTCTATCTGGAGATAAGACGTTGAATTTATTTATGCACTTTCGCCTTCTCAGGCTTAGGACGATTTAATATGTATTAAAGATGTTGAAAGGTAGTCAACCAGGTACAATCCCTGCATTTGGCTGATATGACTGAAGAAAAACCCTGGAAAAACCTTCAGTTAGATTGGGAGGTCTCTGGGATTGTTCCCAGGTTCTTTCAGATTGCTAAGTCACCTTATGGAGTAGAATTCCCGCCTGAGTATTATAATAATAATAATAATAATAATAATAAAAAGCTGCACACACATCCATGTTAAATTCCTTTGGATTTTTGATATTCGAAGAACACTGCTTACAGGCATTTCGTAACAGAAGCTGTCGAAATTCTTTCAAGAGCCTTGTTCTTTTGATCCTTCAAAGCTGGAAATATGTTGTTGTATGCCATCTCGCGGGTGGTTTTCATTTAACGTGATTCCCTGAATGACAAACAGTGCATCGTATAACAAAAACAGTTACATCAGTTTCGATGGAATCCTGATTGAATTATTGTGTCAGGAGAAAAAAAATCAGGATCTGGACACAGTCGGCATGACGAAATCTTGCATTACACGTGTTGAGCAACAAATTTACACATACTAACAGGAGACAACTGATTCCAGTGAAATTACTTGTCAAAAGGAGAGAATGCAATGAACATACAGTAGTAGTCGACTCCCCAACACGATATCTGTATTCTCGGCTCACGGCTGATGTAAAATACGTTACAACCAATTGTTGTTTTACAAATATATCAAGTAAAGCCAACTTTACTTTTAACAAGTACTAGCGAGTGGAATTCTTCAGTTTTACTACAGGTGTACTTTGCCTTCAATCCCTTGTTCACTATCATCATACGTAATACAAATTGCAATCCAAATGAAATTCAGAAGTAAATTAAATAACACAATATATGCTATGGAAAATATTGAAAAGTAGCAGTAAAAGGGGATTATAGGCAGAGTGGTGCGAAAAAAGGGATAAAGCCCCCCAAAAAAGGGGGGAAGGTTGTGGCAGCCTCTTATAAATGTTATTTAATTATTTCCATGTAAAAGAAGATTTAGAAAACTATCAGTTCACCCTTTATATCATTAGTGCCAACATTAGCTGCATAGCATATGAATTGAGAAAGTTTAAAATGTGATCAACAGATGGCAGCACTAAAAGTTGGCAAGATGTGAAGTGAGTAACTTTTTTATTTTTCAAGCAAAACATTTAGTTTCTTTTTTATAATGATTCGTGTTTTATAATTCTGTTATTGCCGAAGTCTTTTCCAATTTCAATTATTCGTTTTCCTTTTATTAACATTCTTAGAAAGCATGTCGCTACTATTCGTATTATCTAAGAACGTAAAAGCTTGTACTGGGTTTTAGCAAATAGGAATCAAATTAATGTATTAATTAAATCATTATATTATATGAAAACATGGTCCTGCTACAGCAGTACTGGAGTCCGATACTCCATGCGACCTAATAAAGAAAATGTATCTCCTCCCAGTTTCTTATTTCACTTTTAAGTTATAAATAATTATTTTTAAGAGTATGATAGCACGCCCGACACCTTCGGTGGTGGAACTTGGGGCACTACTCTCGGTAAAGTGTATTACGACTGGTGTATCCCTCAAATTCACTACAAGGACCCAGAAGATATCAACATCCCTGAGAAGAGGCTTGGAAGGATGCTTCAAGGTGCTGGAAAATTGCTTCAATTTTCACCTGGACAGGTTTTGTTTCAGATATTCCTAATTTGCCCTACAAGAAAAAAGTGCGCACCTAAAAATTCTAACTCGAAGAAAAAAGCAAGACTAACAATACATTTCTGTGAAGCAAAAAAGGCGCAAAAACCAAACTGATGACTCATCAAAAGAAGCAAAAAAAATCAAAGCATTTACAGCAGATTTACTTCTTTTTCAAACTGCTTAAGCTCCTCGTCCAAATATAACGATTCTTCCCTTTCTTTCTCAGCACCTTTTCGGAGAACATTCGACTTCGTAAGAATCATCATCTCTGCTAGTTCTGATATTTCATTTGCTTCTCTTTCTACAGAAATACTCGCGTCATGTATTACTTATTCTTATTTCTATCAACAATCTTCTACCAGTTACCTTATTCCTGTATTTCCTTTACTTCTTAAAGGAAAAATATTTTACAGTTAAAGACATCACAATTCTACAACAAATCCACGACCAATAATAATAATAATAAATAGGAAGTTTGCAGGATGCGTGGAACTGACCCTTAAATACTTCTCAGCAATCGAAACTTTATTTTTATCAAGCGCATCCAAATACTAAACAACTTGCACTCTCATATACCGAATAAGAAACTTATAAATGCATTATACTACGTAAGGCACCCCTGAATTTAAGTCGAATGAGTACAAGGCTCTTAATCTTGATGTGTGAATTTATTTAGTATAAAGCACAATATGCTCTTCTATGTACATTGTTCTACACTCTGACATCTATGCAAGGGAACGTATCTTATTAAAATGACTGTTATTTTTGCTTTAACTATTTCCATCCGAACTCCTGTAGCCCATTTTGCTCAGTAGCAGTTTTCAACCGCAGGTCGTTAGCATAAAATTTTATTTCATTGTTGTCACTTTTCATGTTTTTCCACAACAGAGCAACAGTATTAAACAATTCCGCAACGAAGTCGGGCTCGAGAATAGACTCGCGACTACCGTTTACATCAAACCTACCAACAGTTTGTATTGTTATATCGTAATAGATCAAAACTCTTCACTCACATGATCTTGTTATCTGAGGCAGCTATGGCCTAAGCCTGTCACATGCATGAGAGATGACATTCCTCAGCAAGCATTCTTCCGGGGCCACGGATTGGGAAACTTAGCAGCCAGGCAGTAACATCAGCATTCGGCTGGTGAAACTGAGCACAACCCTGCAAAACCTAAGTCAGAATAGTCGGGACCACGGCAGTACCGAAGTCCTCGACCGTAGACACTGATACACGGGCTCTTTGTACTTAGAAGCTAAGCATAGAGCACCCGTAGCTCAGTAGTAGAGAGTTGGCTTAGCATTCGGGAGGTCGTGCGTTCAATCCCACGGTCGCTGAAGTTTCTCAAGGGTTTTCCTGTCATACCGGGCAAATGTCGGGATGGTACTTTGACTTAGGCCCTGGCCGACATCTTCCCGCATCCTTTCCATTTCCCTATTCCGGCCTGAGCCTTAGATGCCTAAAGGCCATAAATAAAAATTCAATTACGAGCCTGATTATAACAAAAATTACTACTCAAACACGTTAACGACCTTTGTGTTTACATACATTTCTGACATTTTCACCCAACACTGTGCTTACCTTCTGATTAATCACCACGAAAGTCTTGTCGGTGCCATCACACAGCTTTTTCTTTAATTCCACTACTTTGTCCACTCGTTTCTCGATGAATTCTCGCTCTGCTGTTACCAGTTTTTCCCGTTCTTCGGCGGATTTGTAGAAGAACCCAGAGTTCACTTCACTGAAAAGAAAAAAAATCCACCATACCATCACACAAGAGTAAGCACGATATTTGTACGTACGAGAAGGTACATAATTTTATCTATCTATCAAACATGTACCACCATCATGATGAAAGCTTTATATACAGTATGTCCCTAAAACAATGGCACAAACTTTGGGAGAAATTATTTACGTCAAAAAGAAGTCCTTTGAACAAATTTTGAGGCATGCGTACTTTCGAACCTACTGCAACTCACAATTACGTGGCATCGTCACAAATGACGTCATAACTCGACACAATGATGTAAACAGCGTCGGCCTAGTAAATGACACTCGAAGTAGTACCCAATACATCTATTAAAGTTATGTGTATGATTGGTGAATACGGCTTAAGAGTGATTTCTATGATTGCGCCATTAAAGCATTTGTAAATCCTTGACAATAACTTTCTTAGGTTGCAAAAACCTGTCTATCCGGCACTCCTATCATAAATATTGCTTAAATAGATATGTACCGGGTATTACATGATTGGGATTCGCTAAGCCGACACTGCTTACGTCATTGTGTGTCGTGATATGAAATCATTTGTAACGATGCCGCCAGAACATTTGAGGGGCTGTAGTTCCGAAACTATGCACATTTTTTTTTCAACGTTTCTCTTGTTTTGATGTAAATAATTAAAACCTGAAGCATGTGACATTTATTCAGGGACACTCTGAACATAAAAAAAAAGAAAAAAAAAAACAACCAGTACATATCAGAACGATGAACAAAGTATTTCACTTGATCCAAATAAGCTTATCACGGGATTAAAAAGGCAACTTACAACAAAACTGATCTTTTAATTTGCATTTATGGTCGAGTCATGTAACTATGGCGTAAGCATGTAACATCTTTGAGAATGATGTCCCTTGGTGAGCACTCCTCCAGGTCAGATAAAGCGACGGTATTTGTTCAGATACTATACCGGCATTCGCGCAGTGAAATTCGGAAAACCTTATCAGAAAGAATAAAAAGGGCTCTGCATAGCGTGACCAGACATACTCTTTTAGAGGTTCAAATACTCTATGCTCTTTCCTATCCGAAAAATATATCCAGTTATACTTTTTTCCCCCTATCTTTATAGCTTTAAACGTATTTTGTAATTGCATGTCTTGCAAATTTGTAAATTCCGAATTCATTATATAAGAAATATGTACACATCACCTAATCTAATGACAGAGGACAGAGTGCACGTACTGAACTTTCAAGTGCATTTTTAGCTGTAAATCTGTGCCAATATCACTTGAATCGCTGTGGCGATTTAAACATTTTTTTTAAGCATCTATTAACTTTTCGTTATGTGAACTCTGCTTATGATGGGAAGTTATTAGATTATGACGTAGGCAAGAGGAATATAAATAAATCAGGAAAGCAGCTTACAATTATCGGAATCATTCAAATAAGTCTGAGCACCTTCGGACAGGAATACTTATGTAAAATTGAAAGGGAGGATAGAACAGGTGAAGTTTCCCTTCTACAATTTGAACTTCTGAGGAAGTTTTTCAGTTTGTGTTTGCTATATTGACTATAATAGTAACAACAGCAGAAAATGAACCTTACTTTCATATAGTTAATGCTTGCATGCGCGCCTATCATAGTATATATGTTATATTCTTTTTTGCCAGCTAATTTCTTGTCACCCTAGCTCTGAATGATCATTTAACGAGGTTTCTGAATTCCATAGAGCAAATGGCACTAATATTTGATGCTGTGTTCATCTTGTACCCCAACTATTTTTGTAATAATTTATACACTTGTGATTTGCGTTAACTGCATGTGTACCATCATCAGTGCATTCAAGACTGCTGTTTTATGAACTTGTACCACACAAGAAAAAGAATAAAACCTTTTGAAATCAAGACATGGTGTAACGCACGGAGGGGTCACTATTACGAATTTAAACGAGGGCAGATATTTCGTAGGGAAGTTTAAATTCGTACTACTGAAATCAATTCAAGATCCAAAATAGAAATGTATACGGAAATGAAACTTGTGTCCATTGTTTTCAACCAGGAAGGTAGTGCATTTCAGAAAATTTAAAGTCAGTTCTTCTGCGAGTGCGGGGGTCAAATCTAGAGCCCACACTCACTAACTTGTGCATCTTATAACCTGCTTATAAACTTTTCAAGCCATCAATCTGATCCAACGGCTCCTCACTACTGGACATCTATTGCTTCAATAACAATACGCGTAGCATTCAGGAGGTCGTGGATTTGATCCCAGCGCCCGACCATCCTGACTGAGGTTTTTCCTGTTACACACCTTAGATGCCTAGAGGCCATAAATAAAATTAAAATTCAATAACAAAGAGAAACTTACAGAAATTCGGGACCTAGTATTGAGTGCTTTCCTGCTCTTATTCCCTCGGGCTTGTGCAAAAACTTATTTTCAAATTTGAGGCACTTAAAAGAGGCCCATATGAGGGGAAGTGGAGAAAGTTTAGACCTGAAGAGATCCAACAGGCGGTACATGAGTGGCTGCTAAAAAAAAGGGAATAAGCTTTACTAAAACCGTGGAACGTGCTTATTGAAAGTAAGTCTCTGGTAATTTGTCTTTGGTTTGTTTGAACAAGCAATATGAAAGGACACCATACGATAAATGTATATTTCTTTAAGATACTCAAGTTGTTCGTAGGCACCGCACTAATGTCCGTCCCACAGCGACCTCCACTGTCCAACATTTGGACAACCGTCTGTCCTGGAAAATACTGCTGATCACTAAACGGTTCACATCCCCTTCCGTCTGCACGTGACCACCACAAACGTGTCGCTTCAGAGGACTGCACAAATAGAAATTACTGGATGTACGACCCGACTGTACTGAGATTGTTGCAGTACGTCACACACACATTTCTCTAGTCAATCAGGGAGTCTCTGCCACATTTCTCGTATTCTTGTGCAAAAGCACCTTCGGACATCAAGATTTGTTGGCTTTTACGAACGACAACGTATAATCGGTCCAGTGTCTGACGATACCAGGCTGCAGAAGAGGGCGTCATTCATGTTGTGCTCAGCTGTGTTTCCATGACCGTACCTTTGCACTGACAAAGCGCTGTACGAATTGGTGGGATCATCGAGCTGACTTAGTGGGACATTAGCATTAGTTCCTTCATACAAGATAACACTTGTATCATAAGGAAATATACAATATTGTTCCGTATATGCGGCCTCTTATATAAACAAATACATTTGGTTTACAGTCAAGCACCAAACTGATTTGGGGGCGACCTTATACCGAAACTCCGCTACTCAAGCTGTACGTCAAATAATAATTGTCTTCATAATAATAATAATAATAATAATAATAATAATAATAATATTAAAAAAACACTGTATTCTGCTTGCTGGTTAAGTGCCTACTGTTACCACAACCATCGGCGGTATTACCAACACCTTACAGATAGCAAATGGCAGAGTAGTCACCCAACATGCTCAATAATTGAGTTCTCTGCGTGTTTTTCAGCCTGTCACACAGGGAGACGTGACTCCCAACGTTAACCTCAACGTAATAAATAAGGCGTTCACACCTTAAGTTACCAGTTTTGGAACATATTACCACATTATATTTAGGAGTAAAGATAAATGTATTCCCTGTGCGAAGTGCACGTGCCGTGAACGGCGTATGGAGGATGTGCAGGTAGCGTTCCACATATTCTTGGCCTACGGTACGGTGAGTAGTCAGTGCAACGCTCGACCGCCTTTACCTTGCAAGGTGTCCAGGAGTATCAAGGAGACAATGAGAAGGCGTGGGAGCAATGAGAAGGCTCCAATGTCTTGGCTTGGATTTGAACCCGAGCCGCCCGATTCGTAGTCACACATACTACCGACTGAGCTATGACAACTCCTTTATAATTACCAATAGTATTTCATTAATATCTTCAATACCTACTTGTACATCGTATAGACTAATCCTACCAAGGAATTATTAAAATTGAAACCACCACCAATATCAAGTTCTTTTTACCTTTTTTCATATTCCATGCTAACATTGCAGGTCAAAATATAAGCATTGTCCACTCGCTTGGGCATATCCGGATGTCTCGCTCCATGATCGAGGACTAATCCACGAACAAGCTTTGTGTCTACTTCCGTCTTATGCTGCATCTCCATGATCTCAATCATATAAAGATCGATCGGTTTTCCTTCTTGATGAATGGCCAGTACAGCATCCACGCATACCTGCAAGGAAAGCGAATGATTACAGGCTACTTCAAAAAACAAGGAAATAAATCATGCTTACTTTTAGTTAAGGATATTCCTCCACCTTCTATACTGAGGAGTGTATAACAACTACGGACAAAAGTTTATGAACATCTATATCTAACTTTTCTTCTTTCAGAAATAAACATACGAGATAGTTGAGGTGCCATCCCGGCATTCGCCTGGTTGAACTGAGGAAAAAAAAATACCTCAGTCAGAATCATCGGCCGCGGGTTTCGAACCCGCGTGAATACCGAGCACTGTGAGAGAAAAACCGGATTGAACCCGTAACTCATCCTATGTATCATGGTACTTTTTCTGTTATTATCACGTTCAAAGTAGTTCCCTTCAAGCATTCACACACAACTGCATTCGATGTTGCCACTTTTGAAAACACAAGTCATGAATGAATTGTTTATTGGCGTCCTAAACGAGCTGGTGAGTTTCTGAGGACGGGACCTACAGTGGTTTGGTAAAGTGGGTTCCAAACCACTTCGTTCAATGGACCCCAGCGGGAATTGAACCCGTGACCACGCGCACAGAAAGTGAGCGTGCTAACCTCTCGGCCACCCCGAGGTTAGCTAGAAGTGCTCTTTTGAAAGTTTCTTCACGAAATTTATAGTTTAACTTCTACTAACGTAAAATGGGTTCCTTTGAGCTTAAATTTGATTTTGAGGAACAAGAATGTGGCGTTCAAGAACAGAACTCTTTCTACTAACAGCAAATTGCTTCACCTAGCGGTCCTTTTGAGCCGGTGCGTTGTCGAGGTGCAAAACCCACCCAACTCTGGCCTTGTTTCTCCACTTTTCCACATGTCTTGTCAAGATTTCAATGCTATAATATTTATTCACTGTTTGTTCTGTGGGAACTCAATCACCACAATATCACGGATGTCAAAAGCAGAAAAGTCAAGCAGCATTGAGTTGAATTTTGAACAGGTACTGAGTGCCTTTTCAGACGTGGCAATTCTGAGTATTTCCACTGCATAAATTGACACTGTTACCGGATCATACGTGAAAATCCATGTTTCATCAGAAGGAATCTCTACTGTTACATCGGCCATCGTACGGTAAACACACAAACACCTGTTCCCTTAGTAGGACACTTGAGCGTCGTCTCACCAGAGTAAACACGTTGAAACTTGAACTAGTGGTAGATGATATATCATGTTATCAGTCCCATTATTTTTATGTCGCTCCACGTATTGCAACAATGTATACATTTCCTGATCTGCACCCAAGCAAGGCTGATACATAAAAAAATAAAAAAAAAAACGTTTTCTATCGAAACCATTCTAATTTCGAAAACAGCACCTACCTAGACTTCCCTCATTTTACCCCGAAGAGGGAGTTTTCATGTAAACCAACAGGAATTATTAGTACTAAATTTTTACTTTGCTAATAGATGTCGCACGCAATTCTGAACTAAATAGCTAACAAGTAAACCTATCGATGCTTCAAACTGCTTTTTGGCGGAAAGAGTTAAAGCTTTTAAATTTAGCACCAATAAAATTCATTTTATCTTTTGTCTTTTAAAGCTTTAAAAATACGTCTGTCAAAGAAAAATGATTAAAATTAAATTCTGGCTATGAAAAAAAAGAACGTATTACGAGGAAAAAATATTTTTAAGTTAATAAAGAGGATTCTAATAATTAAATTCTTAAATATAGGTCTCTCACTTTACCACTTTAGTTCCTCTGAAATTTTAATACCGTTATCAATCTATTATTAGCTCTACTGCAATTAAAGGGGGGTCACAATTCCAAACAGGGTTAAATCCTGTTACACCAAGCCAAATGCCGGGATGACACCTTCAACATAGGCCCTGTCCGACACCTTCCCGAATCCTTTCTCTTCCCCTATCCCTGCCTGAGCGTTAGATGCCTAAAGACCATAAATAAAATTGGAAAACAAATCTAGAACTAAGTTCTTTCCAATTGCAGGGTCAGTACGCTTTGCTTGACATATTACACTTGTAAACAGCAGCTCGGTGTTTATACATAGCTTCAGGTTTATACAGAAATTATATTCAATTATTTTTATTAAGATTCCTTCCTTAGAGAGATGGAGTAAACTCTTCATTACCAGGAACTGTTCGTAATTAATTATTTAATTAATATAATCCTCTATGGTTTAGTCTTGACGCGAACACACATTGCGGATTAAGAAAATATAGGACAGACAGGAAGAAAGCAGAAAAATATACATATAAAAAACTTAACTGAGCTATATTCAATGTTATTTTTTCTCATTGCAGAGTTGCCAAGTTGGTATGTATGGAATGATGAACAGTATATTAAAAGAAAATATACTTAATAAAAAAGCCATTTGTTAGAAGAATGGTGAATGTTAAAAACTAGGTGTTGAATGTAAGTTTATTTACCTATTTTAATTATTTGTTTGGGTAGAAATACAAGGATTTTTCCTCGATTGGGATGATATTCGGAATCAACAACCGGGAATGAAACCCATAAGCACCAGGAAAAATCCCCGGCATCATATTATGGATATACAAAACAGATGTATTAGAAATAAAAATAACTTACCTCTGTCAAAAGATCTGCCAATTTATGATGAACCTTTGTTCTTAGAGAAGTTCGAGCGACGTTAATCAAAGACTCCCGATTAATGGTCACAGGGATTTTAATCTTGTCCAGGACTTCAAGACATTTAGTTTTGGCTTGGATAAATCCTTCAGTGATAATACGAGGATGAAGCCCCTAGAAAGAAAGAAATCAGTGACGTTAACAAATAAATACGCAAACAAAACTGCCAGATTTACAGTCACGACATTAAACAACAGCTTTGAAGTCTAATCTGAAATCAGTTTCAAACTGGTTTCACTGAGAGTCACAATGAATTCTCAGAATGGAGAAAGCTACCCAAATAAAAAGAACCTGCCAATTTTACAGTCACAAAAACAACCAGATAAAGTTCAAGATCACTTTTACTCTCTGGCTACTTTAGTTGAGGCGTTAGCCTGCAGTAAAGACAGATGGACAAAGTTTTTTTATTTTTTTTTTTTCCTGCTAAAAATAATGACACGGTACTTTCGTAGCAGCATTTCTCTTTAAGAATAGTCAAAACCCTAAAAGTAAATTGTCAAGCATATACACAATACTGTTACACTTTGATGATATATATATTTAATAAATAAGAAGTGTAATGTTAGTATTTTAAATTTTAAGATTTTATCTAATGGTTATGTGTTTCTAAAACGTGTCTACTTTGTATTTCACCACTACTACTAACATTAAAACAATTTTCGTCATTCGAAATTTTTAAAAAATGATTAAAAATCAAAGCTGTTTCTCAATTACCTAATTTGTTCTTCAGTTTTAAAATGATCTTTCTTCATATAGAACAACCCCTTTATAATTAAAAGTTGTTTTGGTTTCTTCTACTTTTTGTACTACACGATTCTCCTACATAACCCTATCTGCCTCCACGGTAGCCGGATTACAGGTCTTCTTAACAACCTAATGTTGATATACTTTGAGTGAGTACACGCCGAGCTCGTATTTTGCACGAATCGAGCGAATATACGAAATTTTGTTCCGAAGTACTTCAATCTGGGCATCTGAAAGAGCTCAGCCAACAATTCTCCCTCCCCCACGGATCAGACCGTGCAGCAAGTGATCAGTTAGTTCGGCTCTTGGCGTACCTCCTGAGAAATCGAAGCTTCACAACTTTTCAGCAGGTCGAAGTCGGGTACTAGAATTCTTCATTCATCAAAACACACACATAATTACCTTTAAAAAAAAACCCGACACAATAAAAAATATAAGCACAAACCTCAGAAATATACAGATCTGCTTGCTTTAAGAGTTCTCCTATTATAAGAACAGTTGATGTTGTTCCATCACCAGTCATATCATCTTGAGCTGTGGCTGCCCTGGCGATCATAGATGCAGTTGGATGTTGAATTTGCTACAAGAGAAAAAAAAAAAATACAACTAAAAACAACTATTCTTGAATTAGCATTTGGTACTACAGAAACATTTGGTCAACTTAGAAGGTAAGGTAAAATGAATTGTATGGGCGGTAAAAGCACTATGGCTTACGCCCGTCCCGGGTCAACTTAGAAATACTGTACATAGGCGTGGAGTAGAATGATGTAAAAACTTACTAAGGTATTTAGTTTTGAATCAAAGAAAACAGGGTAAAACTATAAGACTGTACACAACAAACTGCAACTAAACCTTTTTGACAAAAGATTACCGACCTATAAATTCTAATAAATAATAATAAAAAAAAAGCCCAGAATGTAAAAAAAGCACTACCTCCTACAGTTAAAACTATAAGGTCGTGAAATTCGGACAGAAACTTTTTTTGACTATGATTGACGAAATAGTGCTCTGGAATTGAGCAACACAAAACTGTCACGTGGGTGGAGGGGACAACCCCTTCCTAACTGAACCACTTCCCCAGGCTCATTATTAAAAAACTAACAGCACTGATCCTGCACTTATCTATCCTTGAGCAAAGATAAAATCTTTCAAGCGCAACCTGTTCTGGAACAGCATATTTATACACATCTTTATGAAGTCTGTCATTATTTTCTTATCTATGTTTTGTTTATCACAATCAATAGTTTTGAAAATCCCTATTTATTTAGTATTTATGCGAAAAAAAAAACTTAAAAAATATCCATCTGGATTAAATATTGTATAATAAAACTACACCAATATTAGGCACTTTTCGGTATTTGTTACCACAATAAAAAGAAATAGATTTGTCATGTCAGATCATCGGGACCACAAATAATGTGCCGCAAAACAAAAAAAGCTTAAACGTTATCAGACCAACTGAATAACTATTTCAAGAACCGACTTGAAATTGTATTATACAAGCGTTATGAACTGTACAGAAACCGCTTTCTTTGTTTTGCATGATATGTTAACAATCCTCGAGGGGGAAGGGGCCATTTAGAAATTTGGCACAAAAAAATTATCGAGAACAAACAGCTGTTTGGAACCTTTAAGAGAAAAGAATATACCAGAATGAATAAGAGGGAGAAAGAATTCCGAAAATAATTGATAAACATTAAAAAGGTTGCTTACTATATGCTTCCTACAAATGGATTACTACTGCGAAGTGTTCTTGTAATTGTCCCTTTAGAGAGATAGAAACTTACCGCACTTATTTTTTAAAAAATTAAAACGTTCTAATAGACCATAAACTTACCATTTCATGCAATAAGACATTTCCATCCTTAGTAATCTTTATATCTCCTGCTCCTGACACAAGCCTGAAATTGTAGAAATATTCGCATTAAAATATTTGAATGATACAAGTTATCTACCTTGTGCTACTGGTATTAAATTCCTACTCTGCGACAAACTGTACCATAGTGTCCACAAAAATTATGAAATACACACGCCTCTCTTTTTCCCGCATTTCTTTCAGAGAGAGACATACAGACAGAGAAAAATGCGTGCGCACTCTGTTAAAGAAAGTAAGTGCCGTGTGTTGGAGGATCAAATCCAGTTTAGGGTAAGAACAGTAAACTAACCAAATATAACGTTAATTGTCAGTATACGCTTTGACAACACAAGTCTGCAGTGAAGTAATAGTGGAGCTCTAACTCCGTAAGTATTACGCTATCCTGATTTGTATTGATAATGTTTCATGATGACTGGCTCGCCTTTCCGGTACTTCTCTGCACGTCACTGACATTAATAAATTAAACTGGGTGGCGTGACGGCTCCTTACGTCCCCTGGCCTGTCAGATGGCTGTATAACGTTCAAAAAAAAAAACTTTGGTAAGCTATTTTATATGGGCCAGCCTAATAACTATGGAAATGGCCTGTCACGATTGGACCCTTTACAGCCTAATTAAAATACATAAACACCCATTTCCCTGTCGGGCCTCGAACCAGGGACCTTCGAGTCGTTGGCCTAACGCCTTAGGCTACCCGGCCGGCTGTACTACGTTCAAGTAGAGAGTTACGGGGTCAGCGTAACGTCTCTCCGCAGCCGTGTGTCTGATTTTCCTGACCACAGTTCGCTACTTCTTTTCTTTTATTCAAGTAGCTCCCAACATGTCCTCACGATGCTGTGTCAACAAAAATTTTTGAACCGCCACCGGGAATCGAACACAAGACCGCTCGCAAGGCCACGCACGCTAGGGTTCATTCAAAACAAATAAAGTAGCTACTCGATCAACTGAAGTAAAATACGGATAAAGTTGTTAGAGAAATAATAAAAGATTGCAACAATTAGGTGACAAGTATCGCTGTTTCTTGATCCGCGTCAAAGCTTCGTTATAAGACAATAAAACATGAAGGACTGATAGCCAACATATTACGCATTAGTATGAACCATTTTATAACCTACTTAGTATCTTCTATTGAATTACTCTCGGAAAAACATTTATGGACGACAGATGGCGCCAGTGTATGCATGAATTTGAATAAACTCATTTCTATATTTCCTCTACAAATTTTTAAAACTTATTGAAAAAAAAAATGAAACTAGTAGAATATCCTGGCACTGATGATTTTTCATGGTTTTCATTTTTTTTTTTTTTTATTTAGTATATTATTCAACGCATTTTGAAAGACTGTTATACAAATTCAGAATTTACTATTCAGCATACAGGCGCAATAATACATAACTCTGCGATAAAAATCTCTCGTTACTGCAAACTTAAGTTGTACAAGAGCTTTGTAATCTGAAACAACGTACTGGAAAAGAAAAAAAAATATATAAAATTGAACAAAAAAAAACATGTTCCAAGTATAAAGACCATGGTTACCTTAATCTATAATAAAGCCTACACGATCATCACGAGGGCTACGTAAGTAATAACTCATCGTAAGTAGATGTACGTAAACATTATTGTCGTTACCACCCATACAAAATAATTGTACCCCCGTAACTAGTAATTAAATCATCCAATGTTAAAACCAACTACGCTAAAAATAGCTCATTCTTTTCGTTTTCTACTTGGTCCTATACAAGAGAACTATGTTACAAGCAATTTCAAACGACCTTTCGATCATACTAGAACAATAGTCAAATTTACAGTGTGTGTCAAAATGTACCAAGTAACTGAGATGATTAGTTTTAACAAAATACCTGGATACTTTTAACGAAGTATTGATTCATTGATGAACGCGATGTCTGAATAAAGTCAAGATGTTGTCGATTGGTTATGTACCGGTATATGCCTAGTGATTCTGTGAATGCCAATTCTGAAGTTGAATTGACTTATGTTGTACAACAGTGTGAATTATATTTTTCCTTTCAATTGGCGAATCGTCCGGAAACTTGAGTCCAGAAAATTTGGAAGTTTGTTAAAACGGTTGTTCTGTGGATTCAAGACTTGTGCCCACGTTCTAAGTCATTTCGTTAATACACTGCTTAAACGAACACAATAGTTTTTATTATAGTCCCGAACTTTTGAGCCAATTCATTGTTTTTCTACATGTAAAAGAATATTCTGCTAAAGTGCCTCTCAGTACAGAAAATATACAAAATT
Source organism: Lepisma saccharinum (assembly GCA_022664845.1). Taxonomy (NCBI): domain Eukaryota; kingdom Metazoa; phylum Arthropoda; class Insecta; order Zygentoma; family Lepismatidae; genus Lepisma; species Lepisma saccharinum. The sequence continues at coordinate 39,525 of JAGDQP010001309.1, read as the reverse complement.
AAGAAGAAGTATCAAAGTGTGTGTCACACCTACAGATGAAAGAACTCGGTGGAAAACAGACTTTTAGAGGGGGGGGGGAGATACAGTTTCTTTCCCTTCAGCCTTTCTTGGTTGGGAAATTTGGGGCATTTCTCAAAAAAAAAAAAAAAATCGTTATTAATCGGTGGTTAATAGTTTTACCTGGGGCTCCATAGTCTAGTGGTTAGAGCGCTAGACATATGTCCGCGTGGTCCCAGGTTCAATTCCCGGCTGGAGTCCCACTTTTCGGCGTTCACCCAGCGTCGTGAGGAAAACTGGGGAATCACGTGAATTAAGACGTGACGGCCACTCGGGCTAGAAAGCCCCTAATACGACTGTTCGTGGCTAGGTGACGCGCAGAACTGACCACACTGTCGTCACCAAGATGGACACAGTTCCACCAAACGCGGACAGGCTCAGGACCTACCGGTCTGTAACGCCGGTGGTTATTATTTTTTAACAGTTTTACCTCTCTCTTTCACAAAAACACATTTAATTACTTGTCTCTGGAGAAATAAACTGAAAAGATTTCCAGAGACAAAGAAGTCTTAAAATTAACTGTCAGTACATTATTGGCGGCTTAACACACATTTCAGAGAATTTACACAGAACAGTACCATATCTTGTAACAGTAAATCAATGACCATTTCTCTAATCATGTATCAATATTTATTTTGACGCTTTCCAAATAATTTGAAACAAATGTGTTGTCTATGAATACGGGGTTTCTCCTTCGTGTCTTCCAGAATGCTTAAGGGGGAAGAGAGAGAGAGAAAAAAAGAGAACTTCTGAAATTCAATTCAGCACAATTGAATTATATATCACGCTGAGTATAATAAATCATTATTGTTATCAGTAGATCCACTACAACAATGCATCCTTTTGATAAATTCCTGGTGCTCTGACAATACATTAATTATCTAATATCTGAAAGTCCCAACAATAGCGTCGTTTTTAACGATGAGCCAGTAACGCTCTGTCCCTCTCTTGCATATTGTCAATAGATTCTCTGCAAAACATCAAGACCATAGGACTCATGCGTACTGTATGCAATCGGACATGTTCAAATCACAAATTTGAACGTAATAGTGCAGTAGAAGTCGCTTTTATTTCTTGCATTTTGTAAATAAGCGTGTCATACTTCTTTTTTTTTTCTTATTAAAAAAATGTTGGCATTGTCACTTGTAAAACCGGAGCTTGAGGTCGAGGTGCATCTGCCATAATAAAGACGGTATTATTATCGTCACGAAGATTTTTGTGGACGAGAAACAGCAGAATCGTAAAATTCTCGATGTCTGGCAATCCTTGGCTGCTACTGTCAGATGTGTGACAACCATCATCCGTGTCAATTGGCATGAAATCGCATGATTTAGGACACCAGTGAACAGGGTTGGCTGGTTTAAACCAGATTTTTTTGGACTTTAAGTAAATACAACTATATAACAAGTATTTATCCAGTTAAGAGGTAGGACACCATTCTTACCCCGATACACTTCTAGTACCAACAATTGTAAAGTTTCAAGCAAAGTTACCACCATTCCAGCAGACCCTTTTTAGCCCCCAAGTGACAGCGAGTGTGACCACTTATGACTGGTGGAAGAGTCAGAAAACAGAAATAGATAAGTTCAGTGACAAAGTGTTCCCCATAATCGAACAATTGTTTACAGTCCAGGCGTCCTCTGCAAGTGTAGAGCGAATTTTTTCATCGTTTGGTCTGATTCAATCAAAATTTCGCAATAAATTAGGCACAGAGAAAGCATCCAAATTAGTATTCTTGTTTAAAGTTTTTTTTTTTTTTTTCACTTCCAGTCTATTTATTTATTGAACACAACAGGTTATGTACCTAGTTCAGGTGTTCATTGTGCATATGATACATTCTACAAGATATTGTATACATTCAAATTTGATGTTTTGTGGTGACATTCTGTAAAACAATTCATTACATTATATAACAATGAAATTCACTTGTATTTACAATAAATATGTCTAACTCTGGACATGCTTTAAGAATACAATTATATAATGAGCACATTCTCCTACTAGGCGATATATCTAATACATTGGTCCTTTGGGGTGGGAAGTCGAAGACTGCATTACGAGATAGTAACTCTTTGCGGAACGTGCAACCTTATTTCGGATAATAATTTTTCTGAGTGAATTTTACTATGTACTAGTTTGTGTAGGAAAGATAGTAGAAAATTAACTCTTCTATTTTCCAGAGATTGGAATGAGTACTAGTAAAATGTGTTTACTAGGTCCAAGTAGTTTTCGAATTTAGGATATATTCCTATTTCTTTGTATGTTAAAAAGCGAACAAATTTAGATGGTATCATTTCGATTTCCCGTGTGTTCTTCTTTGCATTAGGATGCCATACTACTGCAGCATATTCTAACTTCGATCGAACATACGCGGTATATAAAGTTTTTAAAACATCAATATTCGAGAAGTCGCTTCCTTGTCTCATAACGAACCCGATATTCCCAAAAGCGTCAACAATAATACGCTTAATGTGTATATCAAATGAGAGGTTGGACTTTATGGTCACACCAAGATCGGTGATAGAATCTACTCGGACATAGGTGTGTTTCATTGATACTGTATTCAAATTCCAAATAGCTCCTTTTTCTAGTATAAGCCATTACACTACATTTTGGAATGTTTAATAACAACATGTTTGTTTTGCACCAGTTGGAGACTCCATTGATGTCACTTTTGACCTTTATTGTCTAATTTGAGTAGCCAAAAAATGTGTGAACTCAACAAGATTAGTTACAGTCGATTTACTTGGTAAGAAGCCATGTTGGAAGGGAGAAATTACTGAGCGAACATGTGAATATATTTGTTCTTGTATAATAATTTCGAATACTTTGGCTGGTGCCGATATTATAGCTATTGGACGATAATTTTTAATATCATACCGCCTGATAATTACTCATACCGCCTGATTTGGGAATGGGACACACATCAGCAAGTTTCCATTTAGTAGGGAATTCGCAGGTCGGTAGTGACGTATTGAAAATTATTTGTAGTGGATATTTCAGGATCTCCGAGCAACCTTTGATAATGTAGGGTGGCACTTTATCAGCTCCATGAGATGTCCGTGGTTTCAGTTTTTTAATGGCTTTTTCTACGTCTTGCAGTTCAACGTGTTTAAGGAATAATTGATCCAAAAGTTCAGAACTGTTGTGTTGTGCAAGAGTATTAAGGTTATATTTTGACACAATGTGTGTCACCTGGAAGTTATTCATGAATGCTTGTGCTATAGCTTTTTCATCCTTTAATAGTTGACCCTCGTAATTTAGTACATTGCATTCGGATTTTAGGGATGTACCGATATATCGATATTGGTGATATCGGCCACTTTTTGGAGTATCGGTATATGGACACCGATACATTTTCCGAATAATTTTTAATTTGTTTAATATTAACAACAGTGACACTCATCTTTCATGGGTCTCTTTAGACTTAAAATTCGTCTAAATGATTATCGATTTCTTTATGCATGTGTACGCCTTTGATTTGCACTACTCAAATGATATTTTTAGTCCGTCCATGCCAAAATAGTAGCTCGTGTTAGAAAGAAGTAGTAGTAACTGAAGGAAAGCCAAAGGTAACTCCAGTCAGGAAGGCACACCCGGGATTCGAATTTCAGATGTCAAACGAGTCAGAGGTTTCGATTAGGAACAAAATGCTTTGCAAGTGAACCACTCTACGCTCACTTTGTCAGTAATTTCCCTTTAGTCTTTACTTACATATTAGGAAAGGTAACGGTGTTCCCTGTACAATGCGCACGCGCCGGGAACGACGCATGGGGGACTCCACATATTCTCGACCGTTTCGTAGTAACTTCAAGTAAAAATAAAGTGAAATTAACCAATTTCATAAAAAAAAAATAGGAAACATAACAGACTTATCAGTTATCAAGCTTTTGTTCCTTTTAACAATCCACCAGACCACCATGTGGATGTACGAAGAACTGAAGAAAGTTGGACGCGTTTAGAGAAAATAATATTTATTATTTTGTCCGAAATATATTTTCTGTCTCTAACGTAATATGAAATTCTGCTTTATATTTTTGTATGTGAAATTTTGGCCTTATATCTAATATACGGGTGTCCATAAAGTCCGTTGCCACCCCGTACATCATCAAAACGACTGGGAATATAAAAAAACCCACAAAAACACGCCCTTCATAATCTTAAGGGGCTAACATTTTTAGCTATAAAAGTTCCATTCCGTGTCCGCTAGGACGAGTAAACGGAGGTCAGGGTCTACGTGAAAATGTCAGATGACAAAAGTGGTCGAGTGATACCTAGTGTCAACGAGTATGATACAAGAAATAATTTGAGGAAACCTTAAAATTTCAAATTGTTCCAAATGGCAGTAAGATGAAAGTTCTAAAACGAAACTTCTATTCTTCACTCAGACAGCAAGAGGTCTAGAAGTTACTCTTCACAGCAAAATCTGTATCTAACTATTGTTGTCATGATTCTTTTCGAAGTTCTAACGTACCCACAGGTAAGCTGCTATGTTAGTCCCATAGTTTTGTAATGCTAGGAACATTTCGAAACATTTTCTTTATCAGCGTTTGCTGATGAATGTAAATTGTCAATGTTGTGAAGAGGTTCCTAATTGCTGACAATGAGTTTTCCAGCGTGTTCCTACATACATATGCCTGGATAGCTGGCGTTTGTGTGTCTTTGTGAATCACTTACAAATAAATGAGTGTTATAAAGCGTAATATTGCTCAATAGCTGACGGAAGCTGGAGTTTACCTTTAGATGTGATGTCAAATTTGTAAAAAATTACAAGAGAAATGTTTTTCTATTCAGAACGTGGAAACCAACAGAATGAGTCATGAAAGTGTAACGTAATTAGAGAAATTCCCGGTAATACGCAAAGAAGGCGTGTCAAATGCAATGGCTCCACGGTCCCGCAGTGCACAAGGATGGGGAAGTCAATGCGAACAGCGTTGTAATAAGAGGTTTACATAGCCTCGAAGGCGGGGCCTCATACATTAGTATCTTTCCTCCACAAGGCGGACATGTCAGTGTTATGAACAGAAATATCACGTGCTGCTTGGTTCACAAAAGTAAAGTTTATCCCATATTTCCTACAACAGATAGTAACTCGGTTCGACTGTCGCGATACCCAAAGAATGAACCGGTTGGTAAAGTAACATAGGGTAGTTCTCTAAGAGTCTCTTTAGTATACGACGGGCATTTCACTTGGAACCATAATCGGAGCAGTCACAGGTGGTGTCTATTAAAGGTAATGTGCATCACGTTATAATGAAAAAATATATAACCTGGATTTCTCTAGCCCGTCTTCGTTCACTATCGCTAACTCACCATATTGTCCACGATTTTTGTACCAATACCTCAAAGGTAATACGGAAATACACATGTCACTATAATGTAACATTCATTACTATGATTCAGTCATGAGCCTGTGATATTTCGTTTGGAAAAATCTCGCCCGACGGAAGATCAAGTACATCCTTCACCCCCCCCCCCAAAAAAAAACAGTCTTTTATGTAGGTGACTATTTGCACCCCTAAATAAACAAGTCCAATTTACTTTCACGATCAAAGTATATCAATCCATCCATTCACCGTACTTTCCACCCCACCCACGGAAAAAATACCCGGCACCTGCTCTTACAAATGAATCACGTGATACAAATTCAGAAAATGCTGTAATAAAAAACCTTAAGTTTGCTAACAGCAGATTTAAATAACATTATACGCAAACAATTCATTCATAAGTTACCTCCTTTCAATATTAATAAATGAAATAGCATTCAATTCACAAAACCACATGGAGCAACAATGATTTTTTCAACTTACATTTTCATTGTTCCTTTCGGTCCTAAATTTGTCTTCATTACATCCTGAATACCTTTTGCCGCTGAAATATTTACAGCTAAAGCTTGCGCTGCTCTAGCGAATTCTGCTTTGGGATTCAGTAAAGTTATAGCAGCCATTCTGTTAAAAATATATTCGCCAAAACCTTGTTTCGTGTAGCGATTTTCTCCTGTCTTCGAGTCTTCTCTTCTTTCTAGTTTATTCTTCTTTGCAGTGCTGCCATCCACCTTACTAAAGAATATACTTTGTTGTCTTAATTCCACTAACTTGAAAATAAAAATTTCACTCTCGAAGGTTCATCGTCGTAGTACCAAATGTTCGTCATTGGATTATTTCCTGGATGAGATCAAGCCAGTTTTCGTCATGAATCTCGTGAAGATCCATTCTTTATATAGTCATCCCAATGACGTCTCGATCTTCCCAACGGAATCTTTCCTTTCGGCTTACCAACCACGATAGAATATCATTTGCGTCAAACGAGATACATGTCCTGCTCGTCTTAGCCGTCGTTATTTCATTACGTTTATAATGTTGACCGAATCATGTGGAGTTCTTCATCATACAGTATCCTCCATTCTACGGTCATCTCGTCCTTATTTTCAAACACACGCAATTCATGTTCATTCCGCAGGGTCGTACTCCAACTTTCGCAATCATAAAGTATTACCGACAGAATAAACGTTCGGGATGTTTCCAAATTCGGGTTTCTTTATATTAGTCGCTAGATTAGGAGTTTCTGATCTGAACAGAAACATGAGTTGACCGATGCTAAGCGACCTTTTATGTTAACTAACGTAAGTAAATAATAGAGTATAGTCAGGGGTGGATTTCGGGCCTGGCCGGGCCAGGCTAAATGATATCAAAGGCTTGGCCGGACGAGGCTAAATCCTGCTGTAGTCCGTTATACTTTCAGTTTGGGCTCTGTGGATAAACAAAAATTACTTTACAGAATCGGGTAGACTAAAATTTAAATCATGTATTAATTGAATGCAAATAACTCTCAGAAGCATTGTCATGTCAGCCAGCTTTATGTTTGCTCAGGGTTTCTTTCAGAAAAACCTCTCCTCTCCGTGAAACGGTTGTATGGCTCCGAAGGTACTTTTGAAGACTCCAGAAAATTTGAAACTGGGGGCGGATTGGCCCGGCCGGGAAAACGGAAATTCCCAGGTGTTCCCCCTCCCGCCGGCCCTTTTGTCTAGGAAGTGTAATGTTACCCAATAAAGATGACCACATTTGCTACTACTTGTAGCGTATTAGCCATTTCGACACACAAAACTCATGGCCAAGCTAACATCCCCGTTAAAAAAACGAGGAGCCCTCTGTAAAATCTCTTCACTTTCTATACTTTTATTGTTAATATCATAAACTCACTGAAAGCAAAGGACAATTTGAAGGTTCCGACCTTCACTTGGGTTCATTTGCCCTCCTCCGGCCTCTCCTTGGAAGATGTTAATACAACACGTTGTCAATCGTGGCTTCTACATCCTGCCCGGAAAAGGAGATTGATTGGTAAGAGAGAGAGAGAGAGAGAGAGAGAGAGAGAAAGAAAGAGGATAAAACGCTGATTGCTCACAACTTCGGTGTACTTTATGATCACGAGGGTTGTGGGTTGTTGATGTTAAAGAACTTGGTGAGAGTCAACTTTTGGGCCACTCGAAGCGGAGCGACGCGATACACCAAGCAGGAGAGGAGAATACCATTACAGCAAGAAAGAAAAACATCGCACAGAGCTGTAAACTCACTGACAGGGAAGTAGCAATCGCGTCGCTCCGCTTCGAGTGGCCCAAAAGTTGACTCTCACCAAGTTCTTTTTTTCAGTAGAAGCTCTTCTCAGACAATGACCAAACAAATGTATGTTTGTGTGGGTGGGTGTGATACAAATTAATCATTTTCAGTCATTTTTTTTAAATTGCATATATATTCTCCTTAGGTATATCGAAGGAAATATGTACGTTTAAAAACTTTTTCAGTGTAAGAAAACAATAATTAGTTGAAGCAAAAAAGTGAACATTTTAATATTTTCCATCAGTGCATGGAATTTATGGAATTTATGGAATTTACAGAGGGAAACTTATAGTTAACTGCCAAATTTACACTTGATAAAATGACTTGATTGTATTTTACACTACATAAAATGGCATTAACAGTACCCTCTATACACACACACTTAAAAATCTATAAATACCAAACTGGATATATTGTATAATTCAATACCAATTTAGACCTAAATAAGATGATTAAAAAAACACACACACAACAACAAAGATTTCATTCCAAAGTTCGTTTCTCTAGCTCTAGCCGTTCGGGCTGTGCATTTTTCACATATATACCTTCTTGGCAATATTTGATTCAAGATATAACCTGGTCTATTTTAAAATATTTTAATAACCTCCTATTGATGATAAACCTTCATACCAAATTTCGTTTCTCTGGCTCAAGCAGTTTGGGTTGTGAACTTTATACACCAATAAGTCTTGCAGCCATTTTGGATTCAAGATGGCAGTTTTTTGAAAATTTCAAAATATTTTCGTAATCTACTCTTTATAATTTCGCGCATTAAAAAGAATAGTGAAACATTTTCTTTTTCATATGCTTTATTTTTAATACAAAAGCGCGGATTTTCTGAAGAGGTAACCTGGGTAAATCAGAGGTATTTGGAGTTCTTCTTAACTTCCTAGAAAGTTAGCAATAATAGAGAACACCATCCTGAAAAGCAAAATTAATATTTAATACTTGGCGGTGCCAGTTACTTGAACTCAAACCTTGGAAATGCCTGAAGGGGAATATGATTAAGTATAGAGTCAGGTTACCTCAAGGCTTCTAGTTCTGATTAGAATCCACAACACTATATCTTTTCTATCGGTTTCTATTTAACAATAAATATATAACAGTAGCAAATAAATAAAGAGAGATGCAAGGAAGTTATCTTGAGAATTTATGTACCAATTTATGAAAGTTAATCTAATCATGAAACTACCATTGTCTTAAGAAGACGACTATATTTCGCGAGGTTCTCAAAGTATGTCAGGAGACATCTATGAAGGGAAAGTTACATTACTCATATTATCTAACATTGCAAAAGGGGATTTCTACATTAATAATTAATCCAAGATAATTGAACTCTGGAAATCTTACAATTATATTAATTTTAAAAAGAGTGTTTTACATCTCAAGTTCTAAGTTACTTAATAGAAGAGTCAGGATCCTTTCTTAGAAGAGAAAGTAAGAGGAAAGTAAAAAAGTAAACTAAATTTCAGTAGTCATGTCATTTTTCATAGTCGGTCGTAACTACAGATTCAATATCTCTTTAACAGTTACTTTATCGCGAATTCTCTTATTAGTCAGGTTGTTATCTCCCGTTCGACCTGCGGCCAAAGTACTTCCATTAAGTAGCAATGGTGTATTTTTTCATGATTTGCATATCCGGTTATTCCTTATTTACATAACCAATATGGCGGATTTTTGGTGTGAAAATTATTTTCACGTTTTTTCTGGTTCGAATTTTGGTGATTTTGCTGCTGGAAAATTTTAGCGACTTTTTTGTTGTTTTTTTTCGATTTGGGGGAGAGGTAAGGAAGAAGTGGAGTGAGTGGAGGGAGAAGAGAGTAGATGGACTTGTTTGGGAAATCTAATTTTGCGATTTTGGTATGATTTGATATTAAAAAGATGGTGGATCCAAGAGGATGTTGGATATTTTGGGTGGATGTTAGGATTCATTGGGAGAAAAGATTATATTATTATTTATTGATTTAGCAACAGTTAACGAAGAGTTTATGTTCTGTGTTGTTACCCTTGTGAGCTCTAGAGACAAACTGCTTAAATTTGGGGAGAGATACTTGCTGATTGTGGGGCGGAGACTAGTCCCCCAATCGAATGATAGGAAGGGGAATCGCACAGGTGTTCAGATTAAAAAAATTCTCAAGCTTGCTTCACTCTCTAACGGAACCCAAGAAGAGTTACGTCATGCAGGTGTGCAGACGTGAAAGGAATAAAGTTAAAATATGCAGAAGGGTGCATAAAATTTAGGAAGAAAAGGATAGAAAGACCAGCTAAAATATATTGCTGAGAAAACCCTTTTTTTCAGCTATTTTATTTATGTATAACAATTACTGGTGAACACTTTGGTAAAGGGGTTAGAAAGATCTTCGCTCTTCCTTTCGAATTATTGATGTACTAGGACTAATTGAATAGATTCGTCCAGGTGTAGGTATGTGGGAAGGAGGGTTAATATTCAGAAGGATTTGTTCTTCTACGAAGCCTGCTCATAAATTGAAGGCAGCTGAGAAAGAGTTAAAGAAATATATCGGTGAGAAAATCGATACATTTTCATTCTCAATCGTGTGCAGAACGTTTCCAGGTGTCCTTAAAGTGCTGAGAAAGTTCGTTTTAAAAATTCCCATCAATTAAAAACAGAAATGCTGAATTAGGTACAAGTGTTGAGAAAATTGGAAGATTCGCAACAGATGCGTCTTCAAAAATAATAATCCAAGCCTGTCATTTTTCGTTAAACATCTTTCTTATGTCGTCAAATTACAGAGATAGCCAATACGAAAACGTTGAAGAAAAGAAAAGAGAACTTCTATCGAAAACGTTATCAATTCGCAGTTTTCTTAGCATACTGTAGTTTCCTGCAATTCTTGATACTTTGACGGAACCAAAGTTCTGTACCTCGTCGAATAGTAACATTGATTTGACGAAAGCGAACTTGTGTTACTTGCGCGACACTTATATTCGTTTATCGAAAAGCAAGTTTTGTGTCTTGTGCAAATATTTTTGGTGAAAGAAAACTTGTACGCGTAAAAATAACTATATGTGAAGAAGGAAGTTGTGCGTTTTATGTGCTTGGAACATTGGTTTCAAGAAATACCTGTGCTTTGTGTGCTTGCAACATCACTTTCAACAAAAAGCTTATGATATCTGCAGATTTTATTGTGTGATCCTGAAGGAATCTGTTGTTTTGTCTCGAAACCGTTAATTTTGTCGTTATATTTCCTTGAAATTCCATGAAAATTAGAATTAAGTCTTTTACTATCTAAAATACAATTCCGTCAGTTTAAACAAAAATATGACACTTTTATTTGCTATGTTTAAAGAAAAAAAAGAACGCAGATTTTCCCCATATTTTTGGATAAGTTTCTGATTCTCTCAATAATTGGAAGCACATGCTAGATCTATTAGAAACTTAGAAAGATTTATTTTTTTGTCTTCATCCCTTCTTTTGAAAGGAACGCGAAGGAAGCAACAAAGAAACTGGTTGTTAGCGGAGAGAAGAGTGGACCGGTTACAATAGGAACACTTTTTCTGAAGTCGATCTTCCTTTTTTTAAGATTGGAAGTTGACTACCTGAGGGATGTCCTTTCTTTTCTCAATAGGCGGGGATTATGGGAGCGAACTTCGTTCAATCATTGGAAAGGGAGTGGCTTAGTTGTAAACACTAGAAAGAAAATGGCCGGTAATGTTAGAGTAGAAAATGGCGGTTGCTGCAATGGGAAGTCGCTTAAGTTAAAATGTATTTCTCTCGTTTAAATAGAACATAAAGTGAATTTTTATTACAATTTGTATTTTAAAATGATAGAAAAAATATAAATAGGAACAAATCAAATTGTTATTAAATATTAGTGTTTTTATGTATTAATGAATGAAAAATACAAAATAAACTAAAATACGGAAGATTTTCATATACTCGAATACTTCTTAACCAATCGTTATGAAACTTTGTAAATACGTACTATGACTTGTTTGACAGCAGACGAAAGGCATGTGAAACGTCTCAGGGTTGCTAGTACTTCTGAATTTTAAGAAAATCTTGTTTTTTATTACTCGAATACTTCTTAACTGATTGTTGCCAAACTACCAAATGATAAACTGATAAAAATTATGTTATTTTTATGTCTCCAAAAGTTCTCAACCGATTGTTACCAAAGTTGCTAGATATGTACTATGACTTGCTTCGAAGTAAACCAAGATGGCGGACCTTGTTGGTTAAGCAGCATTTCGCTCTGTGTTTTTTAAGTCCTATTGGGGAAACTATTATCATGTGTAGTGTTTATTAGTATTTAAATCCCCCCACTTGCAGTCCGGATTGTGACCACACATCTAAAACATAAAAGTACAGTGTTCTTTTTAGCGTAAAATAGTAAAAGAGAAACCGCCCAACTGCGTTAACAAAGCGCCTTTGTACAATGGCAGGGCAAAAAGATAAGGCCAGTAAATCTCAGACACCAGCGTCGAAGAAATCTTGTTCGTGTAAGACTGATCAAGCAGTTATGCTACAAGATCAGCTTGAAAAAATGTTGCTGGGTGAAGACTTTCTTGGCAAGTTAGTGGACAAGTTGATCGATAAAGTCAGTACTAAAGTCGTGAAACAATTGGAATCAACTGTCAAGTTCAACATTACATGATATTGAGGATAAATTGAAGCAAAAAGAAAGGGAAATAAAAGAATTACGTAACGAGGTACTTGCAAGATCCTGTGATCTGGAACAATACCAGAGGAGAAACAGCGTGAGGATTTTTGGACTGAAGGAAAGCCGAAGTGAAAATACGGATACTTTGGTTCAAAAATTTGCTAAGGAAAAGTTATCAGTGGATATAACCCTGGAGATGATTGATACATCGCATAGAGTTGGACGAGTGAACAATAACAGTAATCGCCTTCGAGCTATAATCGTAAAATTCATCTTATAGGTACAGGTCATTACTATTTAATAACAAGCGGAAGCTGAAAGGTAGTGGAATTACAATAACAGAGGACCTTTCTGCTCCCAGACTCGGTCTACTGCAGAAAGCGCAAGCAAAGTTTGGTAAAAACAACGTGTGGTCTGTTGATGGAAGGATACAGTTAATTTCTAACAGTAGAAGGTACAGTGTGACATCTGAAGCTGAGTTAAGTGCTATCGGATCAACTGCTATCTGAGTCTGTCCTGGTTCTAGTAATGTGATGTTTACTGTTATGCCCTTGTAGTGCATTTCTGGAATGCAAGCGTACTCAATTCTAAGATTAATTACACTTAATGGACTTAAAGAATCACTGATAATGTAATCATATGTTTATAATAAGGTTTATATTCTTCAATCGTTTTGTAAATACTACGAACTATGAACTGCATATAATGAACATGAACGCGTACCGCTATGTGCTTTTATTTAACGGTTTCACGTTGAGTGATTATCAAAAGAGTAAGATGTTTTCATTTATATTTTCGCTATTAATCATATATTTGTACTTGTTTTTAGTTATTTTTATTGCTTGTAGGAAGTTAAGTGAGATAAAACATATATTGGTATCAGATTTAGTAGGTTGGATCAGGAAATACGACTCTGCTCGAAAATTATTGTATTGTCCCTTGTACAGAAATGAGTACGTCACGTGATGTGAACAGATGTGGAACGGTATTACGCACTAGCAGTGTACCTAAATTAGTCACCCAGCAAAATATTAGGCCTGACAGTCCCCAAACTGAAGGTATAGATCAAGGAAAGTTAGTAGTAGTGCAAGTGAATATGAGGTCAATTATGCCTAAGTTTGATGAATTTAAATCTATAGTTTCTGAAGCAAAGTATGATATTGTGGTAGTTACAGAGAGTTGGCTTGACTCCGAAATACCAGAATCCATGTTAAAAATACAGGGGTAAGTATTTTAGAGCAGACAGATCTACTCGTGGGGAAGGAGTGTTCATTTATTATCGTACTGAACTAAATGTACAAAGGTTAAACTGGATAACTCAATGCGAATGTGAAATCGAATATTTAAATATTATCGTACAAATTAAACAACGCAGATTGGGAATCTATGCCATCTATAGGCCGAAACGTATACCTTATACACAATTTAATTTGCTTGAGGAATCGTTGGCAGATTTTTATGCCCAAGTAGATAACTTAATTGTACTTGGAGATTTTAACATTGACTTCCTTTTTCCTCTACAGCATGATGTCACCTACATCAAATCTCTGTTGCAACCCTTTCATTTACAGCAGATAATTAATAAGCCTACTAGGATTACTCCTACCTCGAAGACTTTAATAGATTTAATATTTGTTGACGATCTCGCCCTTGTACAAGATCAAGGGGTAAGAGAACCCTAACTTTTGTAACTTTGACATGTTGTAAGCCAAGAACAGAGAAGCGTACCATAACTTAGAGAGACTTTAGGGATTTTAATCTTAATAACTTTAATAAAGATGCAAAGGAAGTCAATTGGAATAAAATCTACCAATTTCAAAATATAGATAGGAAAGTTGATTATCTCAATAACGAAATTCTGCAGCTCGTTAACAAACATGCGCCTCAACGTACTATTCGAATTAATAAGAAGCAAGTCCCGTGGATCACTAACAATGTAAAACTTATAATGAAACTCAGAGATACGGCTTTTCGTAAGTTTAGGAGAACACAGTCCCAAGCTGCCTGGGAGGAGTATAAAGAATTACGAAATTTTGCTACAAATGCCATACGACGAGAAAAAAAGGCTTACTTTGCCCACTATATTAATAAATCATCTCTTGATTCCAAAAATTTATGGAAGCAACTGAGATATATTGGCGCAGCCAACGAAAATAAATGTAACTTACCACAAGCTGTCAGCAACCCAGACGAAATAAATAGTGACTTCCTTAACCGTGTGAGTAATATAAATTATGACGTAGAACGCATCCGTAATGAATGTGTATATTTTGAAAACCATTATTTTAAAAATAACTGCAATAAATTCACATTTCACCAAGTTGACGAAAACACAGTTATGAAAGCTTTAGGGGAAATTAACTCTAACGCAGTAGGAGTCGATAACGTATCATTACGAATGGTAAAGGTATCTGTACCTTATATACTACCAGGCCTCACGCACATTATAAACGCGTCGCTTGTTTCAGAAACTGTACCTACTGTATGGAAGAAAGCAATGATCATACCACTTAACAAAAAGCAACATATCACAGGAACTAATGATCTGCGTCATATTAGTATTTTATCATGTATTTCAAAAGTGCTGGAAAAAATAGTTTATAATCAGGTTATCAACTTTGTTAATGAAATGGAGATATTGTCAAAATATCAATCTGGCTTCCGTTCTGGTTACAGTACTACTACGTCACTTCTCAAACTATCTGATGATATACTAAGCTCAATTGATAGTAAGCTAGTCTCATTGTTAGTACTGTTGGACTTCACCCGTGCTTTCGACTCTGTGATACATGACCTTCTACTTTCAAAACTTCATTACTATAATTTTTCTTTCTCGGCAGTTCAGTGGTTTCGGTCCTTTTTAACTGGTCGCACCCAACGTGTGAAAGTTGGTCAGAGCTTATCCAGAGAATTACAGGTTAATAGAGGTGTTCCACAGGGGTCAATTTTAGGTCCGTTACTCTTTTCACTTTATATTACGGATTTACCCAAAGTTGTAAATTATTAAACTATGCATCAATTTGCCGACGATGTGCAATTACAAGCTGCATGTTTACTAATTCAAATTTCTCGTGCCGCTGAGTTGATGAATATAGACCTTGATAGAATTCTGGACTGGTGTAGAGCAAATGGCCTTTTGTTGAACCCCACTAAATCTATGTATACCGTTGTTGGTTCCTGCCATAACGTACTGAATTTAAACCTTCTTGATATAAATATTAAATTAAATCAGGTGAAAGTAGACTACTCGAGCTCCGTGAAAAGTTTCGGTATGATCATAGACTCCCAACTACAATGGTCAGAACATATTGCTAAGCAATGCAATAAAGCGTATGGTATGCTTAGATGTTTTTATTGATTACGTGAATATCTATCTCAGGAAATAAAATTACAACTAGTTCAGGCACTAATCTTACCTCTTTTTGATTATTGCGATATGGTTTATGGAAGCCGGATCACAAAAATTATTAGTAATAAAAGTCAAAAGGTTCAGAATTCTTGTATGAGATTTACTTTTGGTATAAACACATATGAACATATACTGTCTGTATTGAACCAGAATAAAATCTTAACTATGTCACGCAGAAGAAAATTACATGCTTGTAGTACACTATACAATATCTCAACTAAACGAAAACCAAGATACTTATACGAGTTACTACAACAGAGAAAATTAGGCCATTCGTTCAACACTAGGAAACGCGATAAATTATCTCTCCCACAATGTACCACATCAGCATATCAATCTTGCTTTTCCTATATTTCAGCCAAGCTTTGGAACGAGCTGCCCATGGATATTGTGAACTCCTGTACTAATATGACATTTAAACGCAAACTCAAGAATTATCTCTTACTACAGCAGAGTCAAAGCTATAATACTACTGATCAAGTGTTAGCCACTACTTCCCTTATTATTGTTAATGTATTTTTTCTCCTTTTCTCTTATATAAACGTTGCTTGTATATGTTATCATTGTAATTGTAGGTTAGGTGTATATTGATAGTAATACGGAATATGCTCAAACACTAGAAGTGTGTCCACTGCAGTTTATTCCGATACAATGTAATTGTGTAAGCCTTTATGTTTTATGTAATCTTTTTGTTTTATATTTTATGTATTTTTTTTTCTGTATACAGTTTATGTATGTAACTGTACTGACACGGGTTAGGTGGTAGAACAGCGTCAGCTGAATCTCGCCCACGCTAATAAAGAATGTTTGAATTGAATTGAAGAATCTCAGGGTTCCCTGTTCCTCTAAAATTGAAGAAAATCCTGTTTTTTCCTTATATCTCAAAAAGTTCTCAGCCAATCGTTACCAAATTTGGTAGATATCTAGTTAATATGACTTGTTTCGAAGCCAACACAATGTATTTGAAGAATCAGTTTTGCCAGTTTCTCTAGATTCAAAAATCTCGTTATTTCCTTATATTTCTAAAAGTTCTCAAACGATTGTAACCATAGTTGCGAGATAGGGCAGATAAGTATTAAATGCTGTTAGAAAGCCGACACAAGGTATTTGAAGACTCTCAGGGTTGCCAGTTGCTCTGAAATTTAAGAAAATTCTGTTATTTCCTTAAATTTCAAAAAGCTTTCCAACAATCGTTGCCAAAGTTGGTAGATATCTAATATGACTTGTATCGAAGTCATCACATAGTGTTTGAAGACTCTAAGGGTTTGTAGTTGCTAGATAAGTACTACAAATTGTGCCCGTCGTTGGGGTCAGTGAATGAAATTGAATAATTTTGTACTGTATCTTCAAGAAACTGTTTTTTCCACTTAAATATGATAATTCCTTAAATGTATATCAATATAAAGGGAGTTTGTCATAGATTAAAAATAGGATTGTATTGATCAATCAATATTTTCATGTAATCTTTTATCCATCACACAAAATAACAGTAAGAATTAAACTTTGGCTTGACTGAAAATTTGTTCTAGCAATGCGCTGGAAAAACAGGAATACTCATGCGTGAGGGAGGGTATAAGCAGGGGTTCAGAGATGGGGAAAGCATTAGTTTGTTACCGAACAATCAAGTGAACGGATCAGACTATGCTTGCTCTAGTGTTAGTATATCTGCTTGATATTGTGTTACGATAATAGGTTTTATAGAAACTTAGTTGAGATTTAATCTTTCATTTCAGATTGTATTCTGCAAATTTTAATAGATTCTATCCAGTTTTAACAACGTGTGCTGACATCTTTTAAAGTAAGGAGTCACCAATCAAGAAGGAAAAGTAAGTATCATAAATTATAATTCTTGTTCATCAACTTTCATTTTAATATATCCTGAGAAAAATATTAAGATAGTTTTATAAACATTGTGATGAGTTATATTCAATTATTTTTATTAATATTTCATGGGAAAAAATAAAGTAATTATATTCAAAATTTATTTATTGAAAAGTCACTGTATTGATTTAATGAGCAAACTAAAGTAATTGTTTTTCATTAACAATATGAAATAATGAATAATTCTCACTTCAGTGAGAATTATTTTTCTTTTTATGATTCAAAGAATATTACAGTGAGAAAGTAATAAACTGAAATTTATTTATTTAATACTTTGTTTTATGGAGAACAACAATTATTTTTTATTTATAGTTTTATTTCTGATGCCATTGAACCAAGCTGAAGTAGTTGAAACTCATGATATTCTACTAGATTAAGAAACTTTTTTGCAAAGATGGGTCACTTTGTGTGAATTACGACAGTACGGAATTCATCCGAGGGTGAATGACGTCTATAATTTCTTATCTTGACTTCACTGTTAATTTCCACATTTATATGAACGAGTATTTGGTGCTTGTGCACGTATCAATGATATTCTTGGCTTGGCTTCTGTAGGGTATTTGGATTCCATGAATTCTGCTCTTCTTGCTTGGCATTATTATCTATTGCCCTGCGATGAGGTTTGGGGGAGTAGAATTCAGCCTAGCATTGCTTTTTTATTTGCATTTATCCCAATTGACAGGGATGATATTCAGGATGTATACGTAAATTTTAATTCTGATAACACTCTCAATATCATTCCTCGCAAACGGGAATTTCCTATTATTTTTGGAACTCCTTTCTCGTATTCTTTACCTGCCATTAGTACTAGCACAATGACTTCTTGTATCCCTACCAATAGTATTACATACGATCTCACCAGAACCACTACCTTCGTAACAATTTCCCAGGGTATTTTCTCTCCACATGCTACTACTAGTACAGCTAGTGTATTACCCACAACTTCCGGTATTTAATTTCACCGTCCTAGCACTTCTGATCCTGTTCCCTCTACTATTACTGTCAATTGTATTTCTGTTTCTTCTATATCTGCTGACAATTCTAATGCTAATGTAACAAACGTTGAAGAAGCACCTCCTCATTTCAATATGACTCAACGTGGGGATTATCTTTGTAATGCTGCATATAATGAGTTTCAGCGGGAGGAGGGATGGGGAGTCAATGGGATCAAGAACTTTTAAATAACTTCATTGCTGAATTAGATCGAGAGGCGTGGGAAGAAAGAAACGAAGGGGTGTTTCAAGGAACAGGGGGTGATCTCTTCGATATAGTGACCCGTCGCGAACGAGAATATGGGAGGTTTGCATTAAGAGGAATAGAAATTGCTATCGCTCCGAAACCGACTACTAAGATACACAACTCCGTCGTATTAGAAAATTTGCAATCAAATACAGAACCGGATAGTTATGTCAGATTATCTATTGAGAGTTCTAATGATAGGTTAGGAAAGGCTGCGTACGTACCGTGGAGGAAAAGTCCTCACTTCACTCCTGAGCATATATATATATAACATATTCTAAATTTCAATGAGGAATTTTGCTTGGGGAAACTATTAAAATCCGAATTGATATAACAGATCCGATCCGAGGACAGGGCAGAAAGGGTAATGATAAGTGTTCCTCCCAACGGAGGAATACTTATGAAAACACATTATCCCTGTTCCCTCCCTTCCGGGTTCTTCCTCAGTAGTAGTAAAAAACAACTGAACATCTTGTTCCCTACAATACCATATTTAAAGTATTCCTATCTTCCTCCTCTCTTCCTTTGCTAGATCTTCATCCTTGCTTTGCTTCCACACACCCAGATATAGGCCAACCGATAAGACGCAAGTAAATCTCAATTCACCAGGTAAGATTGTCGAAAACCGGCGTCAAGTTGACCCAGTTTAATTGTATTTGGCCAGTCAGTCAATCTACCGTATTTACATCCATGGCTGGAAACAAGCAGTGATGGCAATTTAGCGCTTTTGATAATCTTTTAACTCCTCTTTTTTTCCGGTTAACGCCCAGCGCCAAATATAACGCCTTTCCATGATAGCTTACGGCGACAGAAGGAACAATATCAATTCAATGGGTGAAATGAATAAAAAGAAGAAAATACTCTACACAGGAAATTATTAAGCATATTTAAGAAATCAAAACTCTTAACTTATTTTATTTTCGAAGAAACGGCCGTAACTGTTGGTGAGATCGGCAATGAATGAGAGGATTAAAAAAAATCACATAATGTTTATTGCATTCACTTTGCGATAAATCATATATGAGTTGTTGTTTTTTAATTCCGTGAAATAAAACAGAACTATTTGCCAAACACTACGACTTGAAAGTATCACTAATTGTTATTTAGTCTATATTCACCCTCTCGCGTTTCAGTCATTCCGTACTCTTTGGCATCTTCCTGAAGGCATCAAGTGGTCACTTTACGACCTCACTAGAAATCTTCACGACTGGGTGGAGGGAGGGGTGAGAGAAAAGAAACAATACCCCTCAGCCTCTCTCTAGATGGCAAAGATACTACAGACAAAAGACTATTGAATTACAAAAAAAGAACTGGTGGTTCCTTGAAGAGCTAGGTTTGTTATGTAGTATCATATTGCGAAATATGTACATAAATATGTAACAAAAACTAACGAAATATATAAAATAATACGTAACATTAAGTAAACCAAATATTTATTGCAGGGATAAACCTTTAGCTTTGTTTCTCTTTTCATACACACTACGGTGATTTAATAAATTATGCTTTTCATAATTCCTTTTACTAACACTTTGGTGCACAGTATTTCGCCATATTTCTACGCAGTTTATGTAGAATATTTCATACTTATTGCAATGATAAACATTTGCCTTCGTTTATCTCTTCTCATATATACAACGGTGATTTAATAAATTATTGATAAATCTGTAAACCTTAGAAGGCTCTCTTTACTTTGTGGGCCTCTGACTGCAACCAACTAGCCCATCCTTATCTACGAGCCGTGTAAGTAAGTGTTCCGACTACCTGATGACGCGTTGTAACCGACCTTCCATCTGGCGGAAAAGTTATACTCTCCTTGACGGCGATCACCTTTGCTTCAGAAAATTTCTGCGAGTCCCTCAGTTTTGAAAGATGCATTTTTTGGATAAAGCAGGTTTAAAGTCTGTTAAATAAATAATAGTGGTTATAGTAATCGTTAATTCTTGTAAACGTGAATGTATCTCAGTTGCATTTCTGCTCCGTGAGTAACTTCAACGATAATATCTTTGAAGATCAAGATACCCCTTAAGATAACTCAGGTCTTTACTGTCTTGAGCGGAACGACACTTGACATGAATCACCAAATGCTGGCCAGGAGTGTCACACTCCAACAGACTAAAATCGATGATCTACTGTAACCAAAAACGTTATACTAACTATCTCACGCATGTATCTTAGTATAACGTTTTTGATCGTAACACAAAACTACGGTAAATAAATTCAAAATTTAATCTTTAAATTCATTAAGATTTAATACAAAGTTCAAGACCCTGTACCACACACTTCATACAACGTCTACCACAATGAGTTGCCTGTCCGGTTCAGTTCAGTTCAGTTTGTCGTAACCGGAGCAAGAAGTCCATGGATCAAAGCACCTGTCTACTTTACCATTCATGTCTGTGAACTTCTGTTTTTACATAATGATGTGGTCAGTTATTGTTCGCATAATTTGTTGACACTGTTCTGTAATTTGTCGGCTATTTGGTAGCACAGGATTATCAAAATTTTGTCAATTATTAGTGAAAATAAACTAAGTAATTCAGCTATAATATTATGAGGAGATTCTAATGATTCATGACTTGAAAAAGATTCTGATTCATGATTTAGTACTGATTCGTTGAGTGGTAGCTTTTCACTTCTAATTGTATGGTTATGAACTTTATGTATCATGTCGTATTCTTGAAGGTCGTCCCCAGAAGAAGTATCTTCCTTTATATTATTTTTTTCCTTACTAATAGACTTTGTACCAAAAATCTTTTGCTTCTTGTTTGAAGTCTTAAGAATATGAGTTGCCTGTCCACATTTTGCTAATTTTTAAATCGCAAATTATCAATGAAAATTATTATTAAATATATTTTCTTTTAAATATCGTGGGTTCAATAATATACTTATTAAAATATTCATATAGAAAATTACATCCATCATTGTTTAAAATCCATTAAAAACTTTTCTGTTATCCAACAATAATGCCATCTTTTTTCCATTTTCCTTAATAAATTTCTTTCATTTTGCCAATAATGTGGACTATCTATTAATATTGTTAATAAATTAAATTTAAACCCATTTTGAATCTCATTAGAATCCCTATGAAGAAAATAGCAACTCGTATTACAAACCTGTAATACTTCCATATCAAGTCTTTGAGGATAACATGCGCATGAGTCCTGCTGTCAATGGTATGGAAATCCTAAGCTCCACAGTTCATTTTCACATGGCTTCGGCAGTCTATGGCCAGTGGCTAATGGTAAGGATAGTCAAGGTAGACAGTGTCTCTCTCCTCTTAATAAAACACTGAACTGGTGAACAAGACTATACTTTTCGTAAAAAATAAATTACACGTAACGTTTCGACCATCTAGCAAAGATCCTCATCAGACATACACTGA
>JAGDQP010001309.1:0-16922 GCA_022664845.1 Lepisma saccharinum | reverse complement strand
CAGTGTTTTATTTTGATCTTAATTGCAAGACGTGCAACTATGTTTTGTTGTCAGTCTCTCCTCTTATTAAGAATATATTAATTTTGTTGTCATTTTAATACGCATTGGGTGAAGTGAATAAAAACGAGTAAATGCTTATACTTGCCTATTTTTAAGTAAATGCTTGGAATTAAGTGAAGATGCTTTCCATGAGGGTAAATTACTTATGCTTTAAAAGTAAATGCTTCTGTGGTAAGTAAATGCTCGGAACTTAGAAGCATTTACTTAAATAAGAGTAAATAAAAATAACTTGCAAGTAAACTCTCAAATGACGTAAGAAGAAGTAAAAGCAAACTTTTATTCATCTCAAGCGACAGAATACTTTACTCGCGAGTTAACACTTCTTTTTATTAACCCATTGATTTGATATTTTTTTTCAGGAGAAAGTATAGGTACTGCTTAATATAGCAGTAACTCGGCAACAAGTGGTTTCTTTTCTATTCCACATTATGTCTACCCATTTACTTATTCATAGCATCGTCACAGCGAAGGAAGTATTTTTGCGCCCTCAATTTTTTTGGCGCCTTTTAAAGGGACTTCCAAAGTTTGGTAGCGCGTTTTAGTGATTTTCTGTTGCTGCTGTGGCGCGTTTTTCAACTCTGTTGTTGGCAACACTGGAAACAACATAGGCAACTTGAGCAAGTGCAAGTATCTACTTGTTATTTTGAAATAAGGAAGGTTCCTATTCCTGATTCTGGACTGGATTTGTGGCGTCTGTTTAGGTGGTAGTGATTCAAGATGTTTGCTTGGAAAATTGACTTTCCGAAGCCTCCGTCGCCAACAACTGATGATTCAGTGTTTGGCAGCGAAAATGATCGCGAAACCGAATTTGCCAAAGACTCAACAGATTACTGGTCCTCTTCTGCAACTGATTCCGAACTCAATGTAGACCTAACAGTGGAGTACGAATTGGAAAGTGGTACGGATGAGAATCCCTTCAGTGATGGTGATGAATCATCGTCTGGTAGTGGAATATCTGAAGTTATTATAAAAACAGTGATTGCTGGTCGGAAGGAGGATACTGGGACTGAGTTTTCGGCTGATATCAGTGAATTTGAATCGTCGGATCCGGAACTTTTGGCCGGAGATAAATGGACTTGTTTAAAATGTAAACACTTAAATTCCCCGCTCCCGCGCTATTGTGCAAAGTGCTGGGGCATAAGAAAAAGTTGGTTTCCAGCAAGGCCTCGAAGAAGGAAAAAACAGAAGAGAAGCCGTGCGGATAGTGATGATCGGATGAGAGCGTTAACTGGCTCCTCGCAGGAACTAGATTTGCCAAGTTCCCAGGATCTTGGGGAGAGTAGTGTAGTGGAGAGTGTAGGAAGTAGCAGCTCTTCCCAAGAAACTGCCTCTTCCGTAACTGAAGTAAATGAAATGAATAAGTGTATGGTATGCAGAACAAGGCAAAGAAATTCACTTATTGTGCATGGAAAAAGTGCACACGTAGCCGTGTGCTCTAAGTGCGGCAGAATGTTGTGGCGGACTAAAGGCAGGTGTCCTGTTGGCACTTGTCAGAGGAGAGTTGATAAAGTATGCCGAAATTTTCTTATATAGAAGAAATGTGTGGTAATATACTTATTTGGATATTGTTAAATTAAGGAAGACATACTTTATCGATCCACAATGTCTAAAATATTGTATACCGGTAAACGTTTCGTTATTTTTAATATGGAACAAATCACACTAATATTGTTTATGTAAGTGATATTATAATTGCCGTTTGTTGGCCCTCTGGAGTGAAATAAATTAGGGGCATCAGTTCCGCACATGCCAGCAAGCGATAATTTAAAACACAATATCAACTATACGAAGTGCCACTCCGTTTTCTCTCACTGTCTCTGCTAAACAGCTCATACATTAAAACTCATCAATGCTTTGTGGATTACTGCACTGTCACTAGACACACTGGTCAGTCACTCATTTCATTTGTTCCCTACGGTTATACCATTGACTTCTCCTACAATGATATTGGAGTAACCGTTCAGTAGTTTACGGTGCAAAAAAAATAACAGATAGCAATTTGATTCTGGATTTTTCTTTTAAATTTGGAACACTCAAATGGACAAGCAAAAACATACAAAATATGCCGCGAAGGCGATTTGTAAGTAGTCAGGTTCTATACGACTTTTTTTTTTCTTCATTAGGCGTTATGCACTTTTTCGTTTTTCCACGAATTATGGCACATCGGATCCTCAGTTACAATACTGGAGTGATCGGTTAATGTTAAATGGTACACACCAGTATATTCAAGTAATTTTTAAATTGCATCGATCAGTCTAATATTGCTTCTACATAGAGGTCAATGCTACGGGAAGTAGTTTCCTGCAGAGCTGCGTTTCGCTTTTCATTTGGTCTCTCCGCCGTGCAGATAGTTTCCGCTTCAATTTTGATTTTGCTTATTTCACTTTTTCAGCAATGCTTCCATGTAAAAAATTTTCAAGATTTTGTCATTGTATAACATTTCTAAATGGTATTTTTCTCAGGAAATTTTTGCTTTTCCGGCTGCCATGTGCGGAAGTGAACCCAAATTATGTGTTCTCTATAAATGAGCTACTCGTGTTCTATGGCGTTGGATATACTTCAGATGATGTTACTTTCCTTATTTTGGATGCGAAATGAGATGCAAAATCAAAGGGTGATGTGAGTACAAGGGGACATATCGCAGTAACATCACTTTCCACATTGATCCTTTTCTGTTCTCTTTGGCTTTGCCAGAAACCGGCTCTTACTTATACCCCAACACTTGTTTACGTTTCAGCATGTCCACCTATCGCTGGCAGTTGTTTCGGATCCGATGATAGTTAATTAATACAGCAGCGGGGAAAAAGTCAGTATCTTCCTTCCACGAATCCGAAATGAGGAACATAACAACGTTTGAGGTATATTCAATGACTTATAGCAAAAGTAGGTGGTACATAGAAAATTAGTGGACAACGATGAATTATTTTTCTTTAAGGTTTTCTGTCACCAGGTCAGTAATATCACCTTTGAGCCACATTTTGCCTTGTATTGTTTCGTTCGTTCTTTATGCTAACGGATAAGACAATTTCTTGGACCATTTAGTTCTAGCTTTCTGTCGCATGACAACCATTTGGCTTTTTCATTCTAATTTTCACTACTACCGTCTATTTCACTTCCGAAAGCTAAATCTATGTGCGTTTCGCGGCTAGAACATTCCTTTCTACTGCTTTTGCATCATATGCACTTCGTGCCATGTGCGCTTATCTTCGCCTGATTTATAAAATTTTATATATATGTATATATAATAAATAAATCACAGCGCCATATTCAATCCAGTAGTGGATGAGGCCTCTCCCCGAAGGAAGGAGTTGGTCTACTGCTCACACGCTGACCAGACGGGTTGGGAGAGGAGAGCCGAAGCTCTCACTGTGATCGGCACTGTCTTTTATTCACAGCAGCTCCCCACCTGTCCCCACGCGGCGGTATATATATATATATATATATATATATATATATATATTTCTTCAGTTTCACTTTGAATTTCATTGAATACACTTCTAAATGCCTTTAAAGAACTGCGCTTACCTTTTTCTCCTTCAAATAAACTTACCTGACAATAGGTTATTTCTGTACTCACGCAATTTTAAAATTTAGGAACTTCACTGAAATGGGTTAGGTTTGAAAACAGGTTAGGTACCGAGCTCATGTTAGAGCGTTGGCGTAGCAGTCGGGAGGTCTTGGGTTCGGTCCCAATGGCCGACAATCCTGAGTTTTCCCTCAGTCACACCAGGCAAATGCTGGGAAGGAACCTTCAACATAGGCCCTGGACGACACCTTTCCGAATCCTTTTACCCACCTGAGCCTTAGATGCTTAGAGGTCATAAATAAAATTTAAAAATCAGGTTAGGTTCTTTTTTTTTCATTATACACGATCCACTCGCTCGCGGCTAGTTCACCGCAATGCTAACAGATTCCTACACCGCCCGCTCGTGGCGCTGTGATCGGTTCTCATATACCAGCTCTTGCTTCCAATGGCCGTGAACGTAGCGTTTTCAAGTGGGTTCGAAACCTTATTTACTTAGGCCTACAGCAAATTATGCCCTTTACACAAACATCGCATCTATCCCTTTCAAACCCAGAAAGAAAATACCTTGGTTTTTTTTATTTATTTATTTAAAGTGCTTACTTTTGACAAATACACCCTAAATTACTCGTGATATGATTCTTGACGTTTCCTCCAAAGTGGGGTAAAAAACGATACTCACAATTGTGATGGTTTGGATTTAACTCTACCCTAATTTGAATACTCACGAAAGTGAGGGTTGTAACATAATGCTATTTAATAATACTAAACCATGTACAGATGCTTATCAGAATAATGGAAACACCTGTAGTTGGCAACACGTCAGATGTATGGGTTGGCAGTGGTGTCGTGGCTACCGCAGCGCCGGACTGCTGCTGGTGGTGTGTTAGGTCGGTCTCCATACTACGTCAGGCGTCGTGGAACAGGAGTGTGCAGTATCTGCAGTAGACGGAGGTAGTGTAAAATGGGAGACCTCTCAAAGTTTCAAAGAGGGCAAATTGTTGGTGCGCGGTTATGTGGAGTGAGTGTGACGGCAGTGGCTAGTGTGTCGCCAGGGACAGTGTCGAAGGTGATGACGGCCTACACAACACACGGGAAAACCATATCGGGGAAGCGGAACAGTGGGCGGAAGAAAAGCATCAGTGACAGGGCACGCCGGGTATTAAAACGCATTGTCACGCGGAACCGTCGTGCCACTGCGGCGCAAGTGACGGAGGAACTCAATCAGCACCTCCCCCAACCTGTTTCGACAATCACAGTCCGCCGCGAATTACATGACATGAACTTACGGGGTCGTGTTGCACGGGCCAAACCTCTCATCAGGGACCAGAACGCTTTAGCACGCCGTAAATGGTGCCGCGACCATGCAACTTGGACCGTTGACGACTGGAAACGTGTGGTATGGTCGGATGAGTCACCATTCACCCTATTCCAAACCACGGGCCGTGTTTATGTGTGGAGAACGCCCAAAGAAGCGTATGATCTGCAGTGTCTCCGCCCAACTGTGAAACATGGCGGCGGCACGGTGATGCTGTGGGCCGCAATATCATGGTTTTCATTGGGTCCTGTGGTCACACTTCGCGGACGCATCACTGCCAACGATTTTAGGATGTCGCAATTTTAGGAGACCACTTGCATCCTATGGTCCGGATGTTGTTCCCGGACAATGACGCCATATTCCAGGATGATAATGCACCCATTCACACAGCTGGAGTTGTTGCAGCGTGGTTTGAGGAACATCGGGATGAAGTTCAACACCTCCCCTGGCCCGCCCAATCCCCAGATCTCAACATAATTGAACATCTGTTGTCCATCTTGGAAACACGACTCCGGCGACGATTTCCACCTCCATCCTCTCTCACAGAACTGGCCGATGCCCTGCACGAGGAATGGTGTAATATTCCACTTGTTACCATTCAAGACCTCTATGCCTCCATCCCACGTCGCATCAAGGCTGTTCTGAAGGCGAAAGGTGGCCCGACACCATATTAATCTGGTAAGTTGCACTTTCGTTCAGGTGTTTCCATTATTCTGATAAGCATCTGTACATTCTTGGTTTTACATATTTAGATTCACAATAAAAGACAGCAAATATATAAAACCATGAGAATATTGAAAATTCACATTACTCGTCCGTGTGACACTTAAAGAAACAGTTTTCGTCCTTTTTATTACAAAATATACATCACATTTCATCACCTTGTTCGGGATCGTGATGTACAGCCCTCAAGTCTGCAACACCTTGGAGCTGGAATTTCGTCAATTGTAGGCCAGGACAAAAAGGGACTATAACTGAATGGTTTCAATCAACTGTTCGTATACGCAGATGATGTAGATTTAATAGGGGACGATATAGATGCACTACAAAGCAACACCGATGTCTTAGTGGAGGCGTGCCACGAGATAGGTCTACAGGTAAACATAGATAAAACAAAATACGTGATAAGCCGAAACACAGGGAATGAAGGAAATAAAAACATAAGAATTAGGGATGAGGTCATAGAGAAAGTAAACAAATTTAAATATTTGGGAGCATACGTAACAAGCAAAAATGAGGTCACGGATGAAATAAAAAGTCGCTTAGTATCGGGGAACGCATGTTTCTATTCAGTCCAAAAATTTCTAACATCGCGATTAATATAAAGGAAATTGAAATTGCAAATATATAGAACCGTTATTCTGCCGGTAATACTTTACGGTTGGGAAAGTTTGAGTACGACCCTAGCAGATGAACATAAATTACGTGTGTTTGAAAATAAGGTTTTGAGAAAGATATACGGGACGAGATGACTGGAGAATGGAGGAGACTGCATAATGAAGAACTCTACGGACTGTACGATTCACCAGATGTAAAAATTATGAAATCGCGACGACTAAGGTGGGCATGACATGTAGCTCGGATGGGGGAAAAACGAAGATTATATTCTATCCTGGTTGGAAGACCGGATGGAAAGAGGCCATTGGGAAGACCGAGACGTCGTTGGAAGGACAATATTAGAAGAGATCTTCGAGAAGTAGGTGTTCGTGATGAAAACTGGCTTGATATTGCCCAGGATATAATCCAATGGCGAACGTTTGTTACTGCGGCGATGAACTTGCGAGATCCATAAGCCATAGAGTGAGTGAGTTAGTACCGTACCATTAGAGGAAGTCAGTAGGCCTCGGCTTATTTTTGATGACATGACGCAGTGCACACACACACACTCCAACAAATGGAATAACCTGTTCGTCTATTGAATAGGTTACAAAATTGCGCTCCAGTTGTAAGCACCGTTTTCGTACAGCTTCTAGCAGCGGTTGTACATTCCAGAGACGTTTGCCTCGCTGGTCATCTTCAAGAACACCAAGTACGTCAACACAATGCAAGTCAACACGGAGCAAGAAAATTCGATCTCGACTCATAGCAGTAGCAATCGGTTCAAAACGAAACCTACTTCCTCAAAATATCTTTAACCTGGGATAACGAATGCAGCCCATCATACCATGAATACCAAAAAATCTTTCTGATCTCAGCAATTGTAGGAACCGGTTTCAATTCACATCCATTCTTTTGCATATAACCTTGAGCAGTGTGTCGTACAAGTAACAATATGAGATCTTCTGAGGAATATTTTTCAAAGTATTGCGCAGGAGAAAGGAGTTCAGTAGGTTTGTTAAATGCAGGAGTAGGCATGTCTTTCGAAGGAAAACTTTTCTTTGACCAAGGACCACTTACATTTCTTGCACCATCGCTATCATTGATGTCCCTTACACTTACTTCTACTACGTTTTCACTGTCCCCTACACCGTTCTCATCGAGTTCAGGATAGGATATAATGAGGATCGATGTCTTAATCGTCACTTAAAGCTAGTCCTTCAACATCTGAATCTTCCAGTACAAGTACAAGGTCTTCAGCTAAGTTTTCTATTTTTAGTGCAAAGACAAAGTTTCAGAGTAATAATGTTTAATTAGCGTTGGGGCCTTGCACTCACTTTTATACTTATATTCCAAATATAGCAAACGTTTGAAGCATCTTTCATATTATTCACTGTTCGGAGGTTAGCAGCATTTAAGGATAATCTAAAGCAACGCCCTCCAACAATAGATGGCAGAACTACCTCCGTATATGACTAATGTATTTTCACTGTCACACGAAATTTCCTTGCTGCTCCTACAAATTCAAGCCTAGAGGGTTCAAACTTTCAGGGAAGAAAGTTCATAACCAATTCAAGAGCATGATCGATACCGATTTTTAATTTTCTCTTTTGTTTATTGTTGAAAGAGCTTCATTGTTAAAGGTTTCGATATTCACAACAACAATGAAGCGATTTCAACAATAAACAAAAAATAAAATTAAAAAATCGGCATTGATCGAACTCTTGAATTGGTTATGAACTTCCTTCCTTGAAACTTTGAACTCTCTAGGCTTGAATTTGTAGGAGCAGCATTGAAATTTCGTCCAACGATAAAAATACATTAGACATATTCGGAGACAGTGCTACCATCTTTTGTTGGAGATCTTTGCTTTAGATTATCCTTAATCTTACACCGCACACAGAAAGAACGCGAAATTGAACAGTAATGATATTGTTTAGAATAGTGTTTAACGTTACTTACTGAACAGCCGCCAACTAACTGCAGCTTTCAACACAAAGAACGCAGTGTGGCAAGAACATGTGAATAAAGGTAACTAGTGCGTGCAAAATCTCATTCAGTAAACCGTCACAATCATGCGAGACCAGGCCCAAGTCCTTCCAAGCAGCAAAGGCTATATTTAAAGCATTGTAAATATACCCTCACAAAAGTGAGTATGTGGTCTGAGAGGGCTATTTCACAACACCTTCTTTTACTTACCGAAAATGTCAATTTCTCCCGTAAATTTTTCATTTTCATGCGACGTAAAATTATTACAGCACCTGTAGGACGGAAACTAGTTTTCATGTCTTACCGGAATTGATTTTTCAATATGGTGCGTATGTTGTGTAATATAACATTCAGTTCCGGATCATTGTTACTATGTATGACTCACGTTACTAACTAAAACGGTTAATTCTGGATAATAATTTGTACTGATTGCATAAAGAATAGCTATTGCACTCTAGAACTTGAGAGCGCGAATTCTAGGATTTAATGTGTTGAAACTTGAGTGCGCATTGAAACGTGGAAGAGTTTGGGTCCAGAATGTATAGATATTGTGTGGGATCTGATGCAGAAAATCTATGAACAAGAAAAAATGCCGACTCAGTGGAGAGAGAGTGTTATTGTACCAATTTTTAAGAAGAAGGGAGATATACAGGATTGTGGAAACTATAGAAGAATCAAGCTAATGTCACACACGATGAAGATTTGGAAGAAAATTATAGAAGAAAGATTACGAGATGAAACATCAATAGGAGAAGAACAATTGATTTATACCACGAAAAATACAAACTATGGAAAAGCAAGAAGGACTGCATATGGTCTTAATTGATTTGGAGAAGGCCTACGACATAGTACCACGTCAGGAAGTATGGAGATGCTTGAGGGAGAAAAGAGTGCCAGAGAAATATGTAAGGATAATCCAAGATATGTATACAAGAGCTAGAACTCGGGTAAGAAGTAGTGTGGGATTGACACGCCAAACTCCTGTTATGGTTGGATTACACCAGGATTCAGCCTTAAGCCAGTACCTCTTCAACGTAGTCATAGACGTTGTAACTCAGGATATGAGAGATGAAGCCCTCTGGTGTATGATGTTTGCCGAAGATACTGTACTATGCAATACTAATAGGGCAGAACTTGAAAGGAAAGTAGAGAGTTGGAGGAAGTCTCTGGAAGATAGAGGCCTAAAGATTAGTGGAAAGAAAACAGAATATCTTGAGTTTAACGGAGAAGGAAATGGAGAAGTGATGTTTCAAGAAGAACGATTGAATAAAGTGAAAAGTTTTAAACATACAGGCTCAACTGTTACTGGGAATAGCGATTTGGACTCGGAAATAACACACAGAATGCAAGAGAGATGGCGAAATTGGAAGCAAGTAAGTGAAGTTATCTGCAACCACAGAATGAGGGTGAAGAATAAAGGGATGATTTACAAAACAGTGGTTAGACCAGCAATGATGTACGGAGCAGAAACATGGCCAATAAAGAAAGCACAAGAAAAGAGATTACACGTCTTGAGAGAGACGAGAATGCTACGCTGGATGTGTGGGATAACAAGAAGAGAGAGAGAGAGAGAGAAATTTGAGAGTAAGAGATACAACCAAAGTTGTAGAGATATCTAAGAAGATACAAGAAAGAAGACTGCAGTGGTATGGACATGTAATGAGGAGAACAAATGACTATGTAGTCAGAAGATTGATGGCAATGGAAGTGCAGAGCAAGAGAGGTAGAGGGAGGCCAAGGAGGAAATGGATGGATAGGGTTAAGAAGGATCTCGGGAAGAAGTTCAGGACAGGGTTTTGTGGAGAAGACTCATCAGAAACGTCTGCCCCACGTAGGTGGGAAAAGACTGAGAGAAAGAAGAAGAAGAAGAAAATGTATACACCGCATCTCAAATCCAAATTAATCTCTTTTTTTTTTAATGTATATATATGAATACATTGATTGCATTTATTTTTCTAGTTGAGCTGTACTTTGTTATGCTTCGGTCTTGCTTACTAATGAGAGAGCTTAGCTCGAAATCAAATATGAATTAAAATGTCAAAGTTTCCGCGAATAACTTTGAAAAAAAAAAAAAAAAACTGTTGTCACCCTCGACGAGAAAAGACTCAAGCAATTAGGGTTTTAAAAACGGTCATTAGCAAGCTAGATAGCGAACGTATATCAGAAGAGAAAACACTTCGTCCTGACAAGAAGGCAAGATATTAATTTTTCACACTAATGGTTCTTACTCATGATGTGTGTGTGCAACTCTCTGGGTGCTTAGACAGAACACACCTAAAATAAGGGTGGAACTGGCTTCTGAAGCAAAACACCCTTCTCAGCAATACGGCAATGTTTTAAACTGAAAAAACATAAAACTGAGTTACAATTCCTTTTCAAATATAAATAAAACCAAAATATACAAATTATTTAGTTGCTTCTTACAGGGGTTTGTTAATTACTTAATTATGAAGTTAAAATGGAGACAATTTCCGATTTTTTTATATACACCAAGCCTCTGTAGGGGCAGATTTTTTTATATGTATATCATCATCATATTCAGCCGTTTTCTATCCATTGCTGGATGAAGGCCTTTCCCTTTTCTTTCCACATAACTCGGTCTGCTGATATCCTCATCCATGTAGCTCCTGAAAAACGCTTGATTTCATCTACCCATCTTACATTTGGACGTCGTCTCGGTCGTTTCTTTTCTCTAGGAATCCATTGTAGTACATTTGTCGTCCACCTTCCATCTGTTCGTCTAGCTATGTGACCGGCCCATCTCCATTTCATCATCTTCGCAGTCTTGATTACATCCTCTACCTTTGTTTGTGCGCGAATCCATTCATTTCTCTTCCTGTCCCTCCTGGTTATTCCTAGCATGCACCTCTCCATTGCTCTTTGTGTGACTCTCAATCTTTGAGTCGTTTGCTCATTCAATGTAAAAGTTTCGCAGCCATACATCATTACAAGCAAGACACATTGATTATAAACTTTACACTTCAAACACATTGGAGTTTGCTTTTGAAAATAAAGTTGACCCATTCTGGAGTACGGCCACTCGACCTGGTAACTGGAAAACTTGGATAAGTCAGGGAATTTGGCTTAACCTTGAAAAGTCAGGGAATTTTATAGGTGGTCCGGAATTAAAAAGAAGTACGTAAGGAGAAATCACCAGAAAGAGTATAGTTTTAAGTGAAAAATTGATAAATGGAGAAAAGTTCAAACAAAATAGTATTCTTTTAGTGAATATACCAAAATGGCGGATTGCAGTTCATCTGGAAATTACATATTCTACCTACGTAGCAGACTTAATGTATTCACATTATTAATATGAGTACAACAAGAATCCATCAACCAGTATGTGAAGCTTTCCGAATTCTGTAGAGAACTGCTTTGAGCACGATTTGGTCCAAAATTCGAATTTTCGCAACTCTACCTCTCAGGTACAGATTTTTCATGCATGCATTAGCGTTAGTGCTAAAAACGCTAGCGTAAGTGAGAATTAACAATTGTGCCTTCGATCGTATTGATAGTAGCATATTATTCAGTATTCTTGCCGTGTCGTGTTCAAGTACAACCACATCAACTTTATTGAGCTTCCATTTGTACCAATTATGAGAAGTCAGGTTTCACATTGCACAAAGGCTTTACATCACGAAAATTAAAATGTATTCGGTTGATTGTGTTGAATGAACTATGCCGTAGAATAAAAAAAAATACGTGTCTTGAATATTCATTCAAGTCGACCTCTTAATGGAAAACAGCCACTTCTGCGCAAGCGCTGTTCGCCCTCTACCTGAAGACTTCTTCACCGCAACAATAATTTATTACTGTATGTAAATGGTGCTTTTTGTACGTGTATATATGTAAATTGATAATGTAAAAAGATTACAAGTATGTTAAAAGCTTGAAACAGAATTGTATTTATGTTACATCAGCATGTTTGTAAGTTAAAGCTGCAAAGAATAATAGTTTTATCTTCCTGAAGAAGTCTTCAGGTACAGGGCGAATAGTTCTTGTGCAGAAGTGACTATTTACCGGTTATTAAGAGGAGGACTACAATTAATATTCAAGGTACGTAGTTTTGATAATACTCTCGTTCTCAGTGTGACATTTTTAAAAAGTCATAGAAGTTTTTATTTTATGACTCCGTCTCTCAAGCAACTGCCAAAACACGGACCAAATTGTATGTTATTTGTCAGTCGTGAATGTTGTGACAAGAATTTTTCTGTGCACTAAGATCTCGGGGTGGCCCAGAGGTTAGCGCACTCGCTTTCTGTGCGCGTGGTCACGAGTTCAATTTCTGCCGCGGTTCGGAGCCCGCTTTAAAAAAAAACAAACTAGGCCCCGTCCTTAGAAGCTTACAAGCTCATTTAGGACGTTAATAACAATTAAGTTCAAGTCTGTGCACTTAATTCAATTTTAATTTTGTTATTTCAATTGGTAGGTCTTGGAATAAAGTGGGGTCGTAAATTAGAAACCATTGTAGTACACTCATAGTTGCTAATTTGTAAAACTCTAAAAAAAAATATTACCCTGGTCGAAGGATCAACGGGAACGGGTAGTCACTGTTTCGTGAAAGGAAGAAAAAATTCAATTTACCGAAGCAATTGTGATAATGAAAAAAAAAAAAAAAGCATTGGCCAAGCACAAGACACTTTCGTTTATTGATTTAACATTGAAATCCGTATCACAATTGACTGTAACTCACGTATTTCAGTCTTTACTCAAATAACAAGTTCAAGATTGTACACTCCAGTTCATAGAAAAGGGCCAGATTATTTTTATTTTATTTTTAATCCCGGTGTTGCTAATATACATGGTAATTACAATGTATGGACACATTTAATTTCATTTATAGTTGAATATAACCTCTGTATTATATGTAGTGTGCAATTTTTGAACTCAGAAAAGTGCCTTGAAATTCTTAAAAGTTTTGACTGTAAGATTTGATAAGAAACCAAAGCTGAATAGTAGCATAATATTTTGTTTTCATGAGTTGCAGGAATTAATATTTGTTATGGCGTTAATATTAGATGATGTTTCGAAAGTTCATGAAAGCTGTATTAATGTCGAAGGACAGTTTTTCGCATTGGGCTTTTAAATTCGCTCATTTCTAATTTTTCGGCGTTTTCAGATATTTTAAGTGATTTTAATTTAGCGATATTGAAAGAAATATTTCATTATGAGCGAAATAAAGCGTTTTCTTTTTTCAAATGCTTGTTCATTTTCTATTCTCTTATGGCGCGTTTCCGTTGTATTGGCACCTAATTGTTGGTCTCTCACATTAAAATTAAATAGGACACATCTGGCAAAGCATTTTAATGTAAAATAATTAAAACTGTCTTGTTGTGTGCAAAGTGAAGAATACTTTTGTGAATGCCAGGCAAATAAAATCTTAAACCCTGTTATATTCTGAGCCTGTTCAGACTAAGTAGAGCAGTTGGTTTTATGGTGTTTAGTATCTCGAGGTATTGAGCGAGTTCCTTGTAAAACGTGATGACCTAACCTCACAAGCTAAAACCCTCATTAAACGATATGAAAGGTAAAAAAAAAAAAAAGCAATTTTGAAGGTTCAAGTAAGTTTTGTGAGTGCGAACTCACAACTCGTACAGTACATCTTTTGAGTAGACACCTGGAAAAACTGCATACCTAATTCAATCTTTTACGAAGGGTGACTTTGGAGCGAGCTGGTGTAGAAAGTGATTTGAAAAAGTGTGTAGAACAGTGAATGAAAAGCTGTTTGCAAAGAAAAAGACTGTAAAACCACAGTAATATATGACGCTCTAGGAAACATTCCTTCAGTTGTGTAGCAAATATTTATTTTTAATTTGACAAAGGTATTTTAGTTTGTAAATCCAGACCTGTCAACTCTCATGCAAAATGCGTGACAGATTCTGTGGTTTTAAAGGTTTAACGTCTGTGTTGTAAATCTTTGGCATGTTTTCAAGTTTCTCACCCAAGCTCCCCCATCCCCCCCCCCCCCCCCTACCAGGTTCGCAAAACATAGCACATTCGAACTTCTCTAGATTGACAGATTTGTAAAATTCTGAATAATGAGAGTGTCTATTGGTTGATAAACTGTGTTTAACATTATAGATAATTTCTTCTCTTTTCAACAATGAAATACTCAAATTTATTTTGAAAATGTGACCCAAAAAAAACTAATTACTTAAACAAATGCGAAAAAAACTCGTGTGTCTAGTAATGTCCTATAATCATATATTTTTGACAAATTTGCATATTAGCATATTTCCATAATATTTACGATTGACAAGCTGTCAGAGGGTGGTAAGCCACAAGTAAATTAAAAGTGTGGGTTGGCTCCTTTATCCGGCATGTAAAGAAATATCATCTTCGGAAAAAAATAAAATAAAAAGTGTGTGTTAAGATATTATAATAGATATATAAGCTGAATGATGAGGATAGGTGTCAAAATATATTTTTTTTAGAATAATGTGAAAAAAATCTCACTTTTCGTAGTAAAGTGGTGTATTCTCATATATGACTAAGTGTGTCAAAGGTTTCTTCCATTAAGTAACTTTTTATAGATCAGAGCAGAAGATAGTGGGAAAAAATGGCTTTAATTGTATGGATTGTGATTTATTTTCTGTATGGTGCTGTTTGTGTGAAAGAAAGTGAGTTACGAATTTATTTCTTTTCATTCGTTGTCATATGTACGAAACTTTTAATTTTTCTAAAGTGCGATTGTTCAGACTGTGATATGTTGTTCTTTATTAGATATATATATTTTTGTTATATGCAATATGTTTTTCTTTTTTTAAGACGTTTAAGATACCCTTAACGCCAAAGTTGTTTTAGTCGAACTGTGGGTGTGTTTCAAAATACGTTTAAATTTGGCGATATTTATTGTTTTAATATTTCTCCAGGTCTGACGTAAGCAACTGTTGTATTATTTAGAACGTGACATAGTTCTCAAACCACGAATATTTCTTATCTATGTAATACAATAAAATTATTGCTTTGATACGTAAGGACCCATCCCCCGTGCTACACACTGTATCGTCGCGAGGCACTGGAGAGGTATGCGAGTTTTGAGCCCTGCTGCCGGCCATCCTTGCCTCAGTTTTCATCAGGAGAATCTGGCTGAAAAATAGTTTCCACCTTCCGAAATTAAGGTTTTGTTAAGGTTAATGTAAAGCAAAGAGATGGCAGCACTATCTCCGTATATGTCTAATGTATTTTTATCGTTGCACGAAATTTCAATGCTGCTCCTACAAATTCAAGCCTAGAGAGTTCAAACTTTCACGGAAGAAAGTTCATATCCAATTCAAGAGTTGGATCAATGCCAGTTTTTATTTTCATTTTTCTTCATTGTCAAAATCGCTTGACTATCAAAGCTATAAAAAATGAAGCTCTTTCAACAATGAACTAAATAGAAAATCGGCATTGTTCGAATTCTTTAATTTTCTTTCCTGAAAATTAAAACTCTTTGAAATTCCGTTCAACGATAAAAATACATTAGGCATATACGGAAGTAGTGCTGCCATCTTTTGTTCCAGATCGTTGCTTTACATTAACCTTTAATTCCTCCAGGTTATCGATCTAACCATAAATTCGCATCTATTAGCTTTTGTGTAATAATTTGGTGATTTAAGGTTTTCAATTTGAATTTGC
This sequence comes from Lepisma saccharinum, assembly GCA_022664845.1. Taxonomy (NCBI): domain Eukaryota; kingdom Metazoa; phylum Arthropoda; class Insecta; order Zygentoma; family Lepismatidae; genus Lepisma; species Lepisma saccharinum. The sequence continues at coordinate 1,095 of JAGDQP010001309.1, read as the reverse complement.
TTAAAAAAAAAAAGTCTAAAAGTTGCGAGATTGTACTGATGCAGTGTTCCGCAAACTATTCTCAGGTGCGGGCCAGTTTTATTAGTTGGTAGGTTCAGCGAACCGCTCGTCCCTGCCTATGGGCAGACCTCGAGGACCATAGTTTGCGGAACGCTCTACTAATGGATTTTAATTTTATTATTAATGTTATTTTGCCGAACTTTACATCCAATTTCCGAAGTAGCTCAAGTACACGTAATTTCTGTGCGAGTTGGAGTTGGTACACCGAAACTTGTACTTCTGTTATATATATATATATATATATGGCCGGGAAACCGGGACTGTCGCCCCAAAAGGCTTCTGCCACTAACTGGGAGGAGACCCCTTAATTCCTCTTGCTGAGACTTAAGGGAACCGACCGGGGTAGACGCCTAATGTCCAATCCATACGTTCACGTCGTGGGGCCTGTTAGTACCCAAGCAACTGCTTGGCGAACGAACATGGATGGGCTGCTCACCAACCCGCATTAGCTGACAGCGTGGTGAGTCAAATGTCAGCACCCCTCCTTTCTTTACATATGATGGTACAAGCAAGGAAACAGCCTCGGAGGACCTCATTACCCGGAGGACGGAATGCAGCTGGCAACGGCAGCGGTCAGTCCTGCAGGAAGTCAGAGGGTCAAAATGCCCGGGTTTGGACTGTAGACTGCCAGGACACCGACACGGCAACTCGAACGGACCTATACGTGGCGACCCTCAACTGTAAGTCACTTGCAGGAGAGGACAAATTAGAAGAACTGCAGAATGAACTTAAGAGGATTAAGTGGGACATCATAGGCCTATCAGAAGTGTGGAGGAAGAATGAAGAACAATTGGAACTACCGTCAGGGCACACGTTCTACTACAAAGGAACAGAAACTGGAAAAGCGACAGGCGTTGGCTTTATAATTAATAAAGACCTGAAGTCACGAATCACAGAAATTGAAGGAATTTCAGATAGAATCGCACGGGTAGTAATAAAAATTAACAAGAGATACAGTATGGAAATTATACAAGTGTACGCTCCAACAACCTCGCACCCGGAGGAGGAAGTCGAAGACCTATACGAGGAGATTCA
>JAGDQP010001308.1:104396-126490 GCA_022664845.1 Lepisma saccharinum | reverse complement strand
TCGCGCCGGGCTGGGATCGAACCGGGGACCTCATGCATTGTAGTCCGAAACGGTAACGACTACACCACCGAACACTTGAAGCTTATGACCGATAATGCGTGTATTTCACAAGTTGCGCTACTGTGATATTCATTATATGAATCTGAATGTTGCATATTACACTTTCTCATTAATAGAATATTAATAATAATTTACGTAACACTACATTCCTGGATTTAGGGTTGCTAGATTACCTCCTAAGCTTTACCGTAACGTTTTAGTGTTGGTACAAAACTTCCATGTGGAAGCCCTTCAGAGTTCAATGACTGCCATCTCGTATAGATGAGACTCGGTTCAGCTAACCCTCATCAAGGTTAAAAAATAACTAATTCTCAGAAGGTTAAATTTACCTGCACATTAAACGGTTATCATAACCGAGCAGTGGGTTAATCATGTTGTTTAAATTAACCGTGTTGTTGGTTTATTCCTTCTTGTACCAATCGTGTAGGTAACTGACTACCCACGAATTGGTTGTTTTTACCCTGATTTCTGTTAAACCTTTTCAATTGGTTACCATTTACCTACAGAATTAGGTACTTTCATGTCTCGAAAGGGTTGTGGTAAACAACCAGTAGGTTATGGGCAACCCTTTTGGTCATCAACCTAGCAAAATCTTGACTTAGTTAAAACTAATTTCTTTCCGTGTGTTTGGGAATAAACGAGCAAGAGTTCACCTGGCTACTCTCGCATAATGAGCAGGGCAGCCGTTGTGTTGTAGCCAGATCATTGCACGAGTTGCTAGTGTTACATCTTCCAAGGGCTCACAAAGATCATCCGACATCCGGTTGTAGATTCCGGTCCATCTTTGTGGAGAAACGGGTAGTCAGTGCCGTATCAACGTTTCGAGTGTAGTTATGAGGAGGCAAGTAATTTTTGTTGCCTGCCCCTACATTTTACCCCACGAAAGAAATGCGGCACGTAAATGGAATGGATATTATGAAAACCTTTAGTTTCAATAATACGTTTCATTTGTGACTACCGAAGCCCCCCTAACAATCATTGGTGCAATATTTTTCATTTATTTTATCTTTTAAGTTTGGACGCATTTGGTGTAAAAAGTTTACGTTAGTTTGCCTGCTGTCGTGGGGCTATGAATAATTGCATCTGCGTTTGTGTGTGTGTGTGTTTCTTTTTTATGTATTAGTGCGTGACGGTTACCTAGGCTGAGTGTAATAATTTTCAAATTGGTTGCTTGAGGCTTTCGTCAGAAATTTGACCAGGTACGGCATCAATTTTGATTCAACTCGCAGTACCAGGTGTATGCATAAGTTTTTGCCGGTTTTTGTGGTAAAGAAAACACTTAATTTCCAAGGGAAATTAATTTTGTTTTATTCAAAATATTGGCCATAGGCTTCTACACATTTCACCCATCTTTCAGGTAATTGATGCATACCATGCCAGAAAAACTGCTTGCCTTTTGCGGCAAACCATTCGTCGAGCCATTTTCCAACGTCTTCGAAATTGCTGAAGTGCTGCTCTGCGAGCGCGTGCCCCACTGATGCGAAGACGTGATAGTCAGATGGCGCCAGGTCTGGGGAGTACGGCGGGTGCGGAAGGATGTCCCATCCAAGCGATTTCAAGGTGTTTTTCACTGGGTTTGCTGTGTGAGACAGCGCATTGTCGTGTAACACAATCACTTTGCCATGTCTTCGGGCCCATTCCGGTCGTCTTTCGATCAATGCGTGATTTAAATTAATCATTTGTTGGCGATAGCGTTATGCATTAACGGTTTCGCCGGGCTTCAAGAGTTCGTAATACACAATACCGCTCTGGTCCCACCAGACACAAAGCATGGTCTTCTTGCCGAAGCGATTTCGCCTTGGTGTTGAAGTACCGGCTTCGCCAGGTGAAAGCTACGATTTTTCCGCTTCGGGTTTTCACAATAAATCCATTTTTCGTCACTCGTCACAATTCGATACAAAAAGGATTTTCTTTCGTGGCGTTGAAACAGCATTTCACAAGTGACTTTGCGATTTTCCATTTGACGTTTATTCAAATCATGTGGGACCCATTTACCCAGTTTATTGATCTTCCCCATTGCTCGTAAACTTCTGCTGATTGTTTCTTGTGACACATTTAATGCTGTTGCCAATTGCTGTTGAGTTTCAGTAGGGGCATCCTCCAATAACACCTGCAATTGCTCGTTTTCGCACTTTTGTGGTCTACCAGAGCACGCACTGTCTTTCACATTGAAATCACCACTTTTAAATTGTCGAAACCATGTCTCACATGTTCTAATCGATGGAGCGTGTTCACCATATGTTTCTACCAGCACACGATGACTTTCAACAGCCTTTTTCTTTTGATTAAATAAGAAAAGCAATGCGTGCCGCAAATGTTCTTTTTCAGGCACAAACTTCGACATGATCACTGAACGATAAAACAAAGACGCTAGTGTTTGGTGTACTCAGCTTGTGTGTGTTTGTAGTTTAATGTCAGACGAACAAAATGACGTATGTGTCAAATGAATACGCTGCGTACTTTTCGCTGGCGCCATCTCTTAGGTAAACCGGAATCTATTTATGCATGCACCTGGTATATGTTACTTTTTTAGTGTTGTGAATGAGTGTAGTTTCTGTATATTTCAGCATCGCCTGAGTACATTTTCTGCAAAATGTCTGCAGGGTTAAACTTTCATGAGGCCCTCACTGAGCGCCGCTTCCCCATTTTTCTCTTTATCTCCATTACTAACAGGATTTCAATTCCATGTATATATTACCTTCAGGCATCTCACATATCTGGCTCAGTCCGGGATAGGATATTGGAAGATAGTCGGTCAGGGCCTAGTTTATAGGTACCATCCCGGCATTTATCTGGTGTAACTGAGGAAAAAAATCAAGTTCGGATTGGCGGACTCTGCTATCGTTCCTACAACCTTCCGTTTGCTAAGCCAGGGCTCTACTAACTGAGCTACGACTGCTCGGGAATAGGATTTCAAATTTCTTGCATATAATACGGAACAAGATATTAGAATCGCAAATATTCCACTCCTTCCTGCACTTCTTGTTTTTGTTATTTCGAATGTCCCATTCTACAGACTTGTTAGCCTATTGTAGAATCCGACCCTGGTCTACTGAAACATTAATTTTTATTGAGGCTGCAGTTTTAAAAAGGTAACCTGAAGCAATAATAATAACATTCGAGAATGTGCATCTTTCAGATCTGTAATCTCGTCTAAAAGAGCTCCAAGTTTCTAACGGCTGATTTTGTACAAATGTCTACCATAGCCTACTTAATATTTCCATAAAGAAACTACGCACGTATGACAGCTCATTACTATAATTAATGCCACAAAATTTTACAGCTCTTCAAATGTAAGTAACACATAAGGGCCACAATACCAGTACGATTAAATATAAGGAGTGAGCTTTGCTATCCAGTCATAATTTATAAATTTCTAAGTACTATGTAATGGCATGTTTTCTGTTTAGATTTTTTTCTCCATTGCGGCAAGATACGAAAATACTTAAATGTGAAGCGAGAAGTTAAAAATATCAAAACAATGAATGTGTAAAGTGTAATACTAGATTTGTTTTGTGGGTGCAGTAGGTTAAGAATTACCCAGAAATACAAATTATCAAATGCATAATAAACTGCGGATGGCCGTAATAGAAGTATAGTTTCATTTATTATTAACATATTGGAAATCATTATATTTCTTCACGTAATTTAGATTACACATATTTCTTACCAAGCAATCACAGAATAATTACTTAATATCGTAAAGCAATAACTGTTTAGATCTCTTACACCAGAAGCATATTTCAAGAAGCATGTTTAACATATTTCAAGATTCATTATTTCCAAGATTAGTTTTCCCAAAAGAGATCTATTTGTCAAGATGTCTTCTTAATAATCTCCAAACAGGAACAATATAAACAAACTAAACAATTCCGTACGTTTCAACATTTAAACTTTGGTTTGAAATGATGTACGTGAGTTGCTAAATATGTTTTCAAAATTATTTAGTTATTTTTACACTTTAACAAAGTGAAATAGCACGTTCATTCTTGGTGCAGGTTTGCAATTGGCATTGCATCTCATTGAATACATTGAAAAATGTTTATTTTCTTTCTTGGAAAACGTTTTAAAATGCAAAATATTTTCTTGTATATTATTTTTTTGTAGTCATAACTTTTCGTTGGATTTAGTTTTAAGGCCTTTAGGCAACTATGGCTCAGGCCGGATGGATGATGATGGTGGAATGAAGAAAGTGGGAAGAAACAGGAGAACCCCGAGAAAACCCACGTATACGGTGTTTGTTCACCACAAAGCCCACATGACATGAGCAAGGATCGATCCTACGACCCCGAGTACCAGAGGTCAGCGCACTACCAATTGAGCCCCCGCGTAACTTTTTTCTGTAAATTAGCACTTATTTTGTAAAAATAATAATGTTATAATATTTCCAATATTCACATCCAATGGCTACTGATATATAGTGACGAGGCACTCCCCTTATCTATATTTTAATTAAAGAATTTTTCTTCAATTCCAAGTCAGACGATTACCCAATATACAAGAGAAATATGCCTAAAAAAATCATATTCAACAACCAGCCAGTAGGAAATATCTTCTTTCAATTATGAACATAACTTTATGTTAGTTCTAAAAGAATTTTGCAACTGCTAGACTTGAATAAGAGTAAAAATATTAATTTTGTAACATCCTATAATAATCGAGAAAATAAGGCGAGCCAATGACTCATTAACTTTATTTGGTAGAATGGTCGGTGGGAGACAAATTACTCGTGAATGAGGAAGCATTTCTCCCCTTTTATTTAAGTTTTTAAAGACGAATTTCTGTATCTTTTTTCACTAGTCGAATGCGCGACAAAAGTGGGAGGGGTAGCGAATGCCCTCTGGCAAATGCCTTCTGGCGCCTTCCAATCGCCGGCCATGTAATCCTTTCCCTTTCACGCAGTATATTCTTCCGCTAAGTAGTGGGCCAGGCCAAATAATAAAACCGAAATCCACCCCTGCAGATAATTTAGCCCGCATAAAGGTCAATAATACGGTCAGAGCGAACATAGTAAAACAGCTCGTCAGAGTTTGGCCCATTGCACGAGACCGAAACTCTTCGATGTGAGCACACGATTTCCGTGCAAGCACAAATGAGCTACTGACACACGCCCAATAAGTAACAACAGCCACGGGCATACTTCTGCAGTGACAAGAAACTAAGAAGACCACATTAGGTAGAAGCAAAGTGTTGTGCGATACGTCGCCTCGCAGCAACTTGTTGAACGTGTTTCTTTCGGTAATAGCTGTTCTGTACAGTACAATCGAACAATTTCAGCTCCTAGTGCATATTATTGCATGTGCTTGAGGGGACCAACACGATGTTTTCGAATAGCGAAGCTTTTGACATGTTAATGGTGTTGGGTGAATGTCGGCAGAATTATCGCGAGGCCGCGCGGCTTTATGTGAACGGTTTCCCGATCGTGCTCCGCAGTCGCGAGAGGTATTTCGGCGCTTGGCACTTCGTGTGCAGCGAACTGGGAAAGTCCAGCCTCACCACAACAGACGTCAGCAGATCAGGCGCCGTGTTCAGGAAGAACGGTCCCCCGACATCTTTGCTGCAGTCCATATGGACCCCCAAATCTCGACAAGACAATTAGCCAGGAATGCTGCTATGGGCCACATGACGGTTTGGAGGATTCTGCACAACATTGCGTTCCATCCTTACCATGTTCATCTGCCAGCAGGAACTCCGTGAACAAGATTTCCATGCCCGTCTGAAGTTTTGTCAGTGGATGGCCGCCAGGAACCCAGATTTTCACCTGATCATTCTGTGGACGGATGAAGCGACTTTCAAGAGTAATGGAGATGTCAACACCCACAACGCTCACTACTGGTCCATCACGAATCCTAACTGGGTACTGGAAGTTAACAATCAACACATCTGGAGTCTGAATATCTGGTGTGGTATAGTGGGAGGCCAAATAATTGGTCCCCATTTCCTCGACGGTACTTTAACAGGAGAAGGGGACGCTCACTTCTTGTCGGATGTTCTTTGTGAGCACTTGGAAGATGTCCCACTAGCAACTCGTGCAATGATGTGGCTACAACACGACTTTTGCCCGGCTCATTATGCGAGAGTGGCCAGACGAAGAGGCCCGGTTTCCTGGCCAGCACGTTCTCCGGACGTGCCTCCGCTTGATTTTTTCTTCTGGGGACGTGTCAAGGACTTGGTTTACCAAGAGCGTCCTACTACAAGGGAGAACATCATAGAGAGGATCCGTAATGTCTGCCATGGACTAAATACAAATGAACTGTTACGCGCAGTCAACAATGTCCTGGTACGCATTCGCACGTCCATCGTAGGTGCTGGACGATCCTTTGAACGTTTATTGTGAGTTTTTTGTGGACCAATTATGACATATTGACGAGAATGTGCAGAACTTGCAGTTCACGTTATTCATTTTCTTTCTTATCTTCAGTTTGTTTATTTGTACGTTTCTGGAAAAATTATTTGTGCAAGGAGTTCCGCACAATGATTTCTATTACAATGTTTACACAAGTGAGTGTGAACTACGAAGCCTCGGAGAGTGGCAGTACTTTCATAAGTTTGAACTTTTAAGTTTGTTTGGATGATTTATTGCTGGGACTTTACATCCACAATTGTTTCCTACGTAGCTTTACTTACAATCAACGTGTTTTTTCTCACTGTTTTTCTGTTTTCAATTGGTTCCGACCGCGGCATTTCAACGTACTGTCCTATAATCTTGTTTCCGTTTGTTGATACATACACGAGATATGTCGTAACGTTTCATACTGAATGCTGTAAAGAGTTTTCAACAACAGTACTATTTGATAGAGTATGTGCCATCTGGTACCACATACATTTTATTTCTATGTTCTAGTTCAGCTTCTTTTGGAGTTATTGCCAACTTAAACTGTAGTAGCATTTCAACAACACACACGATCATAAAGAGCGATATACGCTTTAAGCCAATTCGTAACGTTCTGAATAGTGGCCACAGGAATTTAGCCGGACCGGAAGTGGCCACATGGTCGAGAAAGGTGTCCATTGCACACAATTCGACCATGCTGTGTCCGAATCTGAACAAATTGTTTTGATATCGCTTACCGTTTGCCCGCTCCGTCATTACGGAGCACTGCTTCAATGCAATAGCCTCCTCGTTCGGTAACGAGTTGGCTAATAGCAGACGTAGATGCCAAACCGTCGCATTTCACGACAAGTGTTTCCTGTAAAAGTTGTTTCTTTTTCAATAATGATTCTAAAGCAATATCAATTTGAATCCCTTTCCATTTGAAATTTTGCAGTTGACCCCCCCTCCTCCGTGGAGGTATTCTCGCCACGCCACTGGACATGGAAGCATCACCATTTGATTCCTCACATACGCTTTGGTGATTGAATTTTTTGTTTGAAGTGTCTGCGTGGACTACGAGTAGAGATAAATGCCTGGCATGGGTGATCTGATACACCCTGTATGTATATTAAATCCCAACCATATTCAATCCACTAGTGGATGAGGCCTCTCCCCGAAATAAGGAGTTGGTCTACTGCTCCGACGCTGACCAGACGGGTTGGGAGAGGCGAGCCGAAGCTCTCACTGTGATCGCCACTGTATTTTAGTCACAGCAGCTCCCCAATTGTCCTCACGGTGCTGGGTCAACACGAAATTTTTGAGCCCCCACCGGAAATCGAACCCGGGATTGAAGTCGAGCGCGCTACTGCCTAGGCTACGCAGGAGCTCATATATATAGTGGCGGATCCAGGATTTTCGTGATGGGATTGACCAAGGGCATTTTTCGATATTTTCCCGCTAAATGAATTTTTAAAGTATTAATTTTTATAGTATCCTCCACAATTGATATTTCTAAATAAATTAGATTCGTCCGGAAACAAATAAAAGTGTTTTCTGAGATCAATTGTTGATGAAAGAATGCTATTAAAAATAAGTATTTTTCCTTAGGATGGAAGGGCGCCATCCCGCGACTCTCCTCAGGATCCGCCACTGTTCCAGTTAAAATATTCTTGAAATATTATAGTCCTAAGTTTTCAGAGTACCCACATGATGAATAGTAGAAGCATATAGTTACAATTTAACACTACCATGCATAATTGAATTAAGTAATGATCGTGATCCAATATAAACAAATTTAGTAGGAAAGAGAATTGTCCTTGGATTTTCGGAATCGTTATATACAGGATGTCCCTGAAATAATGTCCGAAGTTCTTGGGGGGGGGGGGCTCTTTACATAAAGCAAGAAAAAAGTTCCTTTGAAGAGATTCAAATTTATGCGTAGTTACTGAGCTATATGAGTTCAAAATCACGGCCACAAATGTCATCTCGACAGAAATTAACATCGCACAAATTATTGTACAGGTCAATGCCAGTCTTGTCTGTAGTCATTACTGCGTGAGAACACTTTTTGTTCATAATGCTTTGTTTACGATACTAATATCTTACCACGGATAGCGTTAACCGAGATCATTTTAGTAATGTAAGCGCAAGTTACCGTTAACGTGGGTTTCAAATTTAAAAAGCGTCAACTTACGACGTTTATCTTCTTAAGTTAGTAATCTAATCGTAAGTTAGGTGTTAAGCGCCGCTCACTTGGTGAGTTTCTTTCTTCCTTTCTTTATCGGAATATATAGCATCCTAGTGGTGCGTATCACTTATGGCAGAACTAATCTACAAAATGTTACACTACAATAAACTCATTTGTGTTCATTATTTTATAATTTAAACCTCTCCCATGTAACAAGCAGATCCTTTATTTTGCGGAAACTTTCCTGGTTCTTTATGGACAATGGTAGTAGAGGCACGTACGTATAACCAAGTTCGGTAGTCTAAACGTAAGTTATTTTAACCATGATTTTTACCATCGTAACAATGTTAGTACTCTAAACAAAGCATAACTGAACTTGAAGCCGAACCTTCAGATGCATCTTCAAGAGGATTCCAAATTCTTCGATGCTTTGTTTCCAACCTTGAATATCTTTTATGAAGCTTAGCCGGAAAGAGCTATATTGTTAATGATGAAGGAAATGGTGTTTGCCAGCTTCAGAACTATTGATGTCAAACTCATTCAGTAAGCTACTGACTTCTGTAGCCACCCATAACTTTGAAGCATCGCAAGAATGATAGAATCTATGTAGGTCAAATTTGAATTTTTATTTATGGCCTTTAGGCATCTAAGGCTCAGGCCGGGATAGGGAACTGGAAAGGTTTCGGGAAGATGTCGGGCATGGTCTATGTTGAAGGTGCCATCCCGGCATTTGGCTGATGTGACTGAAGAAAAATCTCAGGATAGTCTGCCGCTGGGATCGAACCCAAGACGACCTGAATGCTACGCCAGCGTTCTACCACTGAGTTACGGCGGCTCTGTGAAGTCCAATGCCGTCACATTCAGCCTTACCAGTAGCATAATTTTGTTCACGAAGCTGGTCAATTACTAGAGTTGAGAAAGGACGAGTAGTGTTGCCAACAACAAGCCTTCCTCTTGAGAACTCATCGTGAAGAGATGAATCTGTTTAAAACTCGAATATGAAAAAACGACTAAAGGGCATGATGGTGGTTTTCAGTAAATAAAGAACCATGACAAGATATTCTTGATTCATGTTTTGACCCCCCTAATTGATCGAATAAAAATGAGTATAGTGACAAGATTTAGAACTAATGGGCAAAATTTGAAAGTAGGAAACATGCTTTCTTGCCCCTCAAGTCTTCAAGTAACTTTTGGTACCATTTTTCTTGTGATCATCAATAGGCAGTGAGCAGAGTGCAGCTGCTGAATAGATATGGATATGGCACGGATAGGTATGCACTTAAAACACCTAAAATATGCACTAAAAAGGAGCAACATATTCAAAGCATTATGCATTTTCCAAAACACTTTAGCTTCTTGTAAATGCTTTATTCCTGTTACTGCCAAAGCATTCAAATTTACAGATGTTCATTCTTCATTTAGCATGGTAACATGGTAACAATTACTCTTTTTAATACTACTACTCTCAAATGTGGAGTTTGTTTCCAAATCCATCTCAACAAATTGTTGAGGTAATGAAGAAGAAACATATATGCTGAGGAAACAAAGTCGGTCACGAAAAATAAACAAATTCACTTTAATTTTAAGAACTCTATAGGCTTTTCCTTTTTCTTTCATTTCCTCAACAAATTGTTGAGAAGGTTTTGACACCTTTAGGAAAGAAACTCCACAAATACACTTGTTCACATACTCAAATATACTTGCTTAGAGTAACACTTATTTCGAATACAGCTATATATTTTTTTTTTTAATGAAAGAAAAATGGCACTAGTTAGAACTATTGATGTCAAACTCATTCAATAAGCTACTGACTTCTGTATCTATAACTGTGAAGCTTCGCAAGAATGGTAGAATATGTGTAAGTCCAATTTGAATTTTATTTATGGTCTTTAGGCATCTAAGGCTCAGGCCGGGATAGGGAGGGGGGAGGTTTCGGGAAGATGTCGGTCAGAGGTGTTGATGGTGTCATCTCGACATTTGCCTAATGTGACTGAAGAAAAAATTCAGGAAAGTCGGCCGCTGGGATCGAATTTTCAAACTTGAAACTTTCTGTTTTCGGCGCCAATAAATTTGTACTTAAAAAAAAGAAGAAGAAAAAGATAATACTAGTTTGCTCTTTCTCCAACATGTTCCTAAGAACTAAAATCATTCGAAAAATGAAATCTCAAAATATTCCCTCTTTGTTGACACTCATATCTTCCATTTCAACAATGTGTAGAAGAAGATTTCCAAAATTTTTAACAGAGTGCTACATTTTAAACTTTTTATTTAAAGAATTCTAAAGTTATTCCGTGATGTTCAAGAGAACTTTTAGTTTTTGAAGTTATCGGCAGTAATCCTCGAAAAACCCGGAGTAATTTATTTTACCTTAGTGCAAGGTCTCAGTTTTCAGTTTCAATGTGATCTGCGCACATGTGCAAAATGGGAAAAGATCTTCTTATCATTACATGTCTAATGCTGTTCAGTGTTTGCTGCGCTAGCTTGATCGCTTATTTTCATAGAGATGGGAAATATTCTCGTTGAATGTGGATTCCGATCCCTAATTGACAAATAGGAAAGACTAGAATATGGTATGAGTTGTGGGAGTAACTTCGAGATTCTGACCCTCTATACTGTTTGACAGTTTAGTCCAGTCGGTAAGGTGCTCGACATTTATTTTTAACTTTTTAATCTCGCTTCAACTTTCTTCTTTTGCTCCCAGTATCCCTCTAAACTGACTGACTGCCTGGTTTTCCTTAACCAAGTTACTGGAATTTTTCAGCCAGCTATAGTTTTCTACTAATATACTAAATTCCGAAGGGCGGAATTCCGCTCGAATTGAGCAGAATATTTTAATTTACGAGAGCGGACAGAGGGACCACTCTTTTAGAGCGAAATTTCATCGGAGAAAAGATGATAAACTTCCGCTGGAAAAAAGATGGGATATATGGTAGGTCTTTCCGACCGATGGGAACGTAATCTTTTCAAATCTTTCTTTTCTTTCCATTCATCATAGAACATTAAAACGACGCAGTAAAATGTTGAAAAGAATAAAAAGGGAGCATTTATTCATAAGTAGTAAGAAAAAAAAAGTAACTTACTACTTATGAACGAAAAAGAGTAAAGAAAAAGGAACTTGACCGCGGTGAGATTTGAACCTACTATGTTCCGGTCAGCGATCTAACGCTTTATTCCCTGGGCTAGCCAGCCAACTGCGGGAGAACGCCTTCGGTAAGAATTTGTGGCAAATGTCTGCCAAGGTAGCCGCGGTTTCAAAATTACCCTTTTTGTCTCCTCAGGTACCTGGGAACAATTTGAATGATAGATCTTAGTCCTGAGTGACGTGCTGTGATATGTTTTTGCCACTGACGAAAATTGACACTTAAGTTCTTCTGTTGTAATTTTTAATTAAATGCAGTTAACCTGAGAGTAGGCTCCTCTTTCCTTCGCGGTAACAAATGGCGGATAACAAACTTAACTAATACCCACACACATGCATTGTGAACCACTATAAAAAGATGAGATCGCTCTTTCAAGCTTGAAGAATAAATTACATCCGTGAAGCATCGGAATCCCATCTGAAAATACCCTTTTACATTAGGTTGTTCCGTATGTTCTCTGCTGCACCGTTTAAGAGCTACTGAGTTTCAATTGAAAATGTAATCCTCAAGTGTGCTTTTGCTACCGGAAAAGGATAGTAAGCCATTGCTGTGTTATCTTTGTCTCCAGCTACTTGTGGTCTGTCTGTATATGTAAGTGTATATCTAAATATCAGGAGCTCCACCGGATAAACTAGAAGTGCAGCAGTGTCAACACTTCCGAAGAGTATTTATTTCTAATATCTCCATATACGACTCGTAGGCTATTTTACATTGGAGATTAACAACAACAAGAATGAACAATGGGAAAGGAAATAGGACGAAAACGGACATGGCCTTCAAGTAAGGTATGATCCCCGCATTTGCCTGTTAGGATTTGGGAAAACTTCAGTCAGGATGGCCTGCTCCAGGAATGGAACCCCAGACCTCCCAAAAACGAAGCCACCGCTAAAGCATTAAGCCACCCACGGCCGCTCAGTGTTCCGTGTTATACAGCTTTTGGTTCGCAAAATGTTCGTTATTGTTGACATGGATAAATTCTGGGTGTTTTCTTTTGAGAGAATGAAGTCAAAGATGAAATCAAACCCTGAAGAACACAGAGTTAGGTATTCGAAAGGTTGGGTCACCAAGCTTGTAAACATTGTTACCTTTTCTTTCAGTTTTTTTTTAAAACAAAAATTACACTTAAATTAGAAAAATACATGCATGTGTGTGAGTATATCTGCCTAATTCTAGTTCACTATTTCTCAGCTAAATTTACCATACAGAGACTACATGTCATTTCGCACTGGGTCGGATACCAGCAACATGACAAACACCTCAGATCCTCCGTTAAATACACTTCCTACACACACTTACCATGGCGTCTGGACTATAATATTCGTTGGCACTATGCACATCACTGTCACTTCGCCACAAACATCGTATGTAGGGTTTTTGTATCCACCAAAAGAGAATGCCACTGAATTCTCGAATGAAGGTGTTCGGGTTTTCGTCAAAGTAACCACTTTTATAGCATGCATATTGGTAGACGTGTCGAAATCTATGAGACAACAACTAATTATGTGTAATGAATTGTAGTTTAATAATAATAATAATTCATTGGTGAAGATTAGTGTCGCACTGTAGTAACAGTATGCGATCGAAAAATCTCTTCACAAATAAAATTCCAAATCCAAAATTCATATATATATCAGCCCAAACAAATAATACGTGTTTCTTAAGTTTAACCGATTTACACACTTGCTGTTTCAAGAAAACCGGAGATGGACATTTTGTGTTTTAGCACTTCCACATTGTGCCATTCTTGAAATTTGGAAGTGGGTTTGCCCCGATCAAACCGTTTTTGAACCCAACAGAAAATACGTATCTGCTAATTTTAACCCCTCTAAAAACATGCAAACTTTCAAGGAAATCGGAGGAGAACATTTAGTGTTTCAACACTTATACATTGTGCCATTCTTGATATTTGGAGGGGGGTTGCCCTCTCAAATCGTGCTACATCCCCCTTTATTTAGTATGCGAATTAACGGGGTATTAAGTCTGCATCTGGACGCATAGTGTATTGTATAGGAGAGACTTGTACCTTGACTTGAGCATAGTGTACCTTGGAACAGTCTTGTGTTCTGGCTACCTATGCTATATAGCAGCTACTCCATACAATATATTGGGTGTCAAGCTTCCCAGGCAGTAGCCTTGTGGTTTTGTTGTATTTAAGTGACTGTGTTGAGTTAATTGAAAGAAGACATTTTCGATTGTTGAAAGTAACCTTTTCAGGTTTAATTATTGTTTTATAAAGTCGTTAACGTAGCTATCAGATACCTTAAATAAGAACCAACATATTACTGCATTTAGACTTCAGTGAACAAGTAGAATTTTAGTAATGTATTGGCATATTATTATCGGTTTGTGTAAAATTGTTAGCATTCGACGGGCTCAACTGTTGTAAATTTGTTCTTCGATTGCGGCTCAGCCTTAAAGCCTAACTTGTAGCAGTAGCCATTGTTTGCAGCACATTGAATGTTCGGCAGCATCTCAGCCGGAAGTGCTACATTCCAATGAATATATATATATACCCAAACAACACTCTGACCACTTCCGTTCACATAAAACCCACCAACCATATGCAGTATTTACACTACTCAAGTTTCCATCCTTACTACACCAAGAAAGCAATTCCTTTCTCCCTTTCAGAGGATAACGCCTGAATTCCATCACCTCTGCTGCTGAAACTTACAACCAACGCCTCCAGGAGGCTCTAGTCAACCGAGGCTAACCTTGTAACCAAACAGATCTGCCGTGCATCCTCACACACTCAACCCACCGGCTCTAATCACCCAGTTCCATCCTCAACTAACCAAGGTCAAACAAATCATACACTCTAATTTCCACATTCTCCAATCTGACCCAGATACAAGATCAATATTTCCCACCAAACCTAGATTAGTTTTTCAACATCCACCTAATCTTAGAAACATCTTGGTCCGTACGAATCCCTCCTTGCCACCACAGCAAACCGCGCCCAGACATGTCAGAGACCCAGATGTAAGGTCTGCTCTATTTTCATCACTTCTCCCACAGTCACTATCAATACTGCTAATGGTCGGTACACCCTCAATCCCAAGGGTACATGCCACACCCCAAATGTTATATACATCTTAACCTGCAAGTTCTGTGATGCCTTTTATGTGGGGGAAACAAGTTGTGCTCTTACTTAACATTCGAATTAATAACCATCGTCACTTCTGTACTATCAACAAACCGGATGCCCCAGTTTCCTTGCACACCGAGTCCCACAATACCAATTTTGATCTATCTTTCTTGGTTGCCATAATCCACATTTTACCCCCTACGACAAGTACCTCAACACGCCGCCTGTGGGAGAATGCCTTTATTCACTGTTTGAGCGCGAAAATAAAACCTGGCCTTAACCTTCAATAACTCTAAGCTCCCCTTTTCCTCTGCATTTTCAACACATTTCCATTCACGATCCCACCTTGTACTTACACGCTATTCAGTTACTATTATTTCAAGTTCCGGATATCTACGCGCTACAGCAGTCAGTTGTTCTCCAGTTTTGATGTTTTGTCCGCTACGTGTCACCACTTTCTCTTCAAACTTGTACTTTGTGAACACGTGAACTTCGCTCTCTTTCTCTCTACTTGAAAAAGTGTGAATACACGAAATATAGTGACACTTTTTATGTGTATATGTGAAAATGTGTGGTCTAATACGTTAGTAAGCTGTAAGTAATCCTTTTTTCTCCTTCATTTGTCTTAAATTTACCTTAAATTGCCTTCCCGGCTTTCCTTTGTACTAGTTATATATATATAAACAAGATATTTAGGTAGTAATAGTTGTTATGAGTTATAATTAGAAGTGTCGAATAATCTTGATGAAGGTAAAGGGACTGCAGCTGTACTGTAAGTCATTGTATTTTCATACAAAAATTACATGATTATAGGTATACGTTGTACAGCGTTAAGTTTGTTCCGAAATTACCTCAGTGGTAGACAGCAATTTGTATTTGTTAATAATGCAGTCAGTGACAAGGTGACAGTTAATTGCGGTGTTCCTCAGGGCTCTGTTTTGGGACCACTGATGTTCCTAATCTATATTAATGATATAAGTGGAGTAGAATTTCTAGGAACATTATATATGATTTAACACTATTATATACAACAGCCTCAATTGACGAAATATATAGAATGATGAATTTTGACCTAAATCTCTTGAAAAGTTGG
This sequence comes from Lepisma saccharinum, assembly GCA_022664845.1. Classification (NCBI taxonomy): domain Eukaryota; kingdom Metazoa; phylum Arthropoda; class Insecta; order Zygentoma; family Lepismatidae; genus Lepisma; species Lepisma saccharinum. The sequence goes on along the minus strand of JAGDQP010001308.1, from coordinate 110,608 downwards.
ATCCATGAAAATGAAAAGGTATTAAATGCTAATAAAACAAAATACATAATATTTCATAGACCTAAGACTGAAATAAAAACAGAAGACAAAGTATTAATATCCAATATTGAGTTGGGAAGAGTCACTAAGATTAAGTATTTAGGAGTAATTATCGATAAACACCTGAATTGGAATGAGCAAGTGAAACAGGTAATAAATGAAGTATCACCTGTAGTAGGTGCACTTAATCGCTTAACTAAAATTTTAACAGTTACCGAGAAAAGAATGGTAAACTACGCAGTGATACATAGTCACTTTGCTTATCTTTCCATCTTATGGTTTAATACCACCCAATATAATAAAGCACTAATTCAAAAGGTTTCAAAAAAAGGCAATTAAGGTACTTTACAGTTTACCATACTACTACTATCCAACGTCCAAACTCTTTATAGATACGAAAATATTACCAATAGATTACGATGTACAATATATTAAAGGTATATATGTTTTCAAGTTATATACTAAAGGTATTTATTGAAGTATCCACTTTATGAAAAACTCACAATCACAGTACCAAAAATTACTTTGTGAACAGTATTAAAAAGCATTTACTTGAAACGTACAATGAATTAATACATTCATTCTTGAATAATGAAAATATCAAACTACATAAATTTAAAAAATGTATCAAAATAAATTATGAGATAGATATAAATGTTCCTTGTAAACTCAACAATTCTATAACTAACAAGCAAAACAGCTGGAACATATTGTAAACATATAACTGATGTTATTGTAGTTGAATTCTCAATGTAAATATACACTGTGTATACAAGTAAGTTTATATATCTATCTATCTATCTATCTATCTATCTATCTATCTATATATATATATATATATATGTGTGTGTGTGTGGGTGTGTTATGTGTATGTTATAAATGTAAACGAAATGAATGTTATTTTGAAAAAGAGATGTAAATATAAAAAATTAAATACCTGTACTGCCCCTGCCTGCTGTGAGCTTATGCTCGTTGGGGCCCATCAATATATATGCATTAAATAAAAGTAAAAAAAAAAAAAAAATGTGTCCTGAGTATGCGTGCATATCGATTGAGTACGCTAGCGTCGTAATATTCGAAAGCAGGTAGGTACTCTTATTTTGTACCAATTAAACTATTGTAAGATGCAGCTGTTGCATAATCATGGAAACGTAAATCTTGATTTCGAACTGCAGCCTTAGTAATAGGTAAGATTTATCTATTTAGTATAGGTAAGACACAAGGCCGCGAGTATTTTCAAACAGAAATAGACGTACGCTAACAGCTGAAAGGTGTATATAACTAGTCCCCACAACATTCAAAACAGTATATATATATATATACAGCGTTTTTAGTTTTTACGGTGCTGCTTAGGATGTCCCCATTCCCTGCCTCTTCCTAAATTATCCTTCTAACCTGGGATATGAACGGGTGTAAAATATTATATTCTAGTATCAGGGAAATTCTTCCTCTCTGGAAATTGCAGGAATAGGACATTGATTTAGAGGAGGTGCATTCGCGTTTAAATAATATTTCGTACTTAGATTAATTTTGTTTTATTATTTCAAATAAAAACTAACCTAACCTAGAAAAACGTGAGAGTTAGTCAACAATTTACACTCTTCGCGGCTAGACTATGTGTAATGAAATGCGCATTAAATCGAATGTCTTGAAAGATTTTACAGAGAACAAGAAAACACACGTTGCGCCCTTGTGCTTGATGCCGGGCGAGTCTTAAATGAATCACTAACCCAAAGTCTACTTTTTACAAGGAAAAATAAAGGTATTGTCGTTCGTTTTTTTATAGATTCATAAAGGTATACAGAAAATGTCACTTACCGTTAGTTCTCAAAGAGATCTCCATTGGCATCCAGCACCTTTTGCAAACGTTCCTGGAACTACGCAATACCCTTGAGTACATCTGGGGGATCTTGGACGCATGAAGACAGTGAGTGCCTGCCGCAAGTCCGCCTCGTTGGTGAAGGATTTCCCAAGAATATGGTTGTCCAGAGAACGGAAGAGATTATTATGTGTTGGCGCATGGTCTGGGGAGTACGGTGGATTGTACAGTGTCTCGCAGCCAATTTGCTGTATGGAATCCGTAGCCACGTGCGGTCTGACATTACCGATAAGGAACAGCATACACTTACGATTCACCAATGCTGTCTCCTTGTGCTGTAGTGCCTGTTGCACACGGTTCCAACTGCTGCGGATACAGGCTCGCACTAATTAATGGTCTGGCCCGGTGGTAGCAACTCATAATGTACCACTTGGCGAGTAGTAGACTAGATACAGAGCATAATCTTGCGTGACTGTAGGCACAGTGACAACTAGTGTCTGGCACGGTTGGGAGTTCATACAGGCCCCACTTTTTGCCGCTTATCGAATATGGGTGTGGTGCGGTGTTGAGAAAGCAACGACAAACATGCTGTCATTCGTTGGTCCTTATTGGCTTCCGACAGTATGTGGGCTACCCACTTCCTCGGGTCGTCCCTATGCGGTGCAGGCGAAGTCTGACCGTTTCATCAGAAACCTGGAAGTGTTCGGCAAGCTCACCACATGTTTGACTGTTGTCCTGCTCCACCTTAAGGGCCTCTGTGCACCCACTGCGGTGTTCATCACACAGGGACAAATTTCATGACCTGAATTTCTGGAACCAATGCCTGGCGATCCGTTTATTCACAGTATTATCTCCAAAGGCTTGACGCATTCTGCGACTTGCTTCAGCTGCGGACAAGCCCATCTTAATGAAGAGAGAGAGAGAGAAAGCAAGCTAGATAGCTTCATTTTGATCTTCGCCATACTCGAGGTATGGCTCTTGGTCACGGTCAGTGTTGCCACTCCCAAACTGATCGCTTTTCCTGAACCTGAGACACTTATTTCCGTGTCACTGATCACATCTTCACATGCGACCTTAAAGATGCCTAGAACTATTTTGAGGACCTAGACGACGTTGGGATGACAATATTAGAAGGGATATTCGAGAAGTAGGTGTTTGTGATAAAAACTGCTTTGATTGCCCAGGATAGATCCCGATGACGAACGTTTGATACTACGGCGATGAACTTGCGAGTTTCGTAAGCCATAGAGTAAGTAAGTAAGGTCCGAAATATCCTAGAAGCATTAAAATCACAAAAATGTTCTCGATTACTCATAACATCTCTTCCCAGGTAATCATTAAGCGAATGTTGTTAGGTATTACCCTTTTTCATATACTGAAAAAGGAGTTTTCATATAACAAAGATCCTCAATTTGATCAGTAAATAAACCGAGATTCTTGTAAAGTACTGTCACTTAATATTTCTGGAGAATATTGTCATTGAATCCGTAACCTCGGCTCAACTTTTCTTCAATTTTTTTTACGTAATCTAGAGGTATCGCTACTTACCAAATGTATGCTGTAACCCAATATATACAAGGGCTATTTTTTTCAACCTCCGGTGAGATGTAAAGAGATAATCAAGACTAACACAAGAACAAAAGTTACGTTGATACGTTTGCTACTTCTCCAGGAAGTTTAACTGGTTTAAACGCAACACCAATTTATGTACCTCCGTCGCGAAGAAAACTCCCGCCAGTATGGTAAGCCTCATCATGGACATAAGTTAGTTGTTCTCAAACGTTCAAGGCCTTTTCTTTGCACAACACACACTTTCCACTTTCATGAACTCGTTTCCGTATATAACACATTTTCCAATGGATTTCGGCCGCTTTCAGTCCATCACCTTGAGTGAATGAATTGAGAGCAAATTTTGCACTTGGGAAATCCCCGATCTCACTTGCCATGTTGAATATTAAAGAACTGAACGTGGCCGACATTCATCGGAAAGTGTGTGTGTTGTATATTAAAATGAGTTCATGATAGTATGTTCTGTACAGAAAAGGTTCGTTTCGAGAAGAACGAACTCGCGTCCACGATAAGACTTACCATACTGGCGAGAGCTTTCTTCACGAGTGGGGTACATCAACTGGTGCTGCGTTTACACCAGTGATTGAATGAGTGAAACTTCGTGAAGAAGTAGCAAAGGTATCAACGTAATTTTGTATATTTTGACACTTTGAGCTATAAATATTGTCTTTAAATCCTCAATTTCAGAACTAATGATATTATGCTACTTTGATAAATAAATATTAAATAAAAATTAAGAGGTCTTCATTGGAAAAATATTTCTAAAGTAATATGATAAATTTATTATGAATGTATCTAATTGAACGAATATCTATTGATCAAACTAGCAATAATCCCGTTCAGAGAAATGTAGTCGTTATCAATCTAGTACCTACTAAAAAATAGCAGTACTATGAAAACGCTCAAATCAATTCAAGGAAACAATTTTGAAACGCCCCCAACCTAATGATCCCAAAAGAGGATCACACAGACAAATAGGGTCGCCAGGAGCATAGAGTACCCACGCAACGCATCTAACCTAACCTCTAGCTCCAAACATTTTCTACACCCCAGACGAGCAGCGCAGAAATGCCTTCCAGATTTAAGAATATCTGGGAAAGAGGATTCCAGATCCTTGTGATCGCTGTAAAAAAAAAATAATTTAGATCGAGGGAGGAAATACCGGTAAGGCGACACCTCCAATCGTTTAATTAGATCGTCAGTTCATACTCCGAAGTACCAGCTGGTTCAGATTAGCGACAGATTAAGAAAGAAAAACGCAAATCTTTACTTGGGAAATAATCTCAAACGATGATACGCATAACGACTCATAACTATGTCTTTACTCACTTCGAAGTCTACAGGGTGGCAAAAGACCATGTCTTACCTTTACCTTAGTAGGGCCCACACCTGTAGTCTGGAATCGCAATTCCTGAAATAAAGACGAACGAACACAAACGAATGACGGTCGCAACTCAATCCAAACGTAGTGTCATAACGCAAAATGCAAATATTATTTATTCACACAAATCACATGCTGGAGTCACTTCATATGTCAACGCAGAAATAACCAGAAATTCAATATATAGTTCCTTTCCCAAGTCATTACTTGTCAGCTGGCGAAAGAATCCTACCACTGGTCTACGGATTTATGAACCGATCTAATCTAATTAAAATCACATCACTCAAAACGATAGGTTTACCGAAACACAGAAATAATATAGTATAGATTGCTGTCAACTTCACGTAACGATTTGTAGCTAATTTCCAATAAATATCAAGTCAAACATTAAATAACTCACTGCACATTGTAAATATTACTAAACACTGTAAGAGGATTATCAACTAATGCCGTAGATCGTACCTGGTTAACTGAGAGGTTTCTATACTACGTTGACTGAATATAAACACAAGATTGTTCAAGAAATATAAAATTTCAGAATTTCAATTTATTATACTGAATGTACATATTTCACGCTTTCGGCTATGATAGTTTCATCAGAATCTGAACAGAATTACAGTTGAGTTGTAAGAACAAACAAATTTGAATCGCTGGTATACATTGAATTAAGCAGAACTGAAAGTTACGTAGTCACACATAAATGTCCATAATTTCTATAATAATTAATAAATTTCGTTGATATTTTCACAAATTATTCCCGAAATATTGTTCTATAATTTCGAAAAGTTTTAGCACAGTATTACTTACACGAAAGAAGTTCTAGTCCAAAATACATGGTAAAGAAAGAATCACTTTAACGCTATTAATTATGTGACGTCATTACAGATGATTACTACCTTATACGAAAGACGTTCTGAATAAATCTTGAAAATACAAAATATTGTTATAAAATATGACTTTTTCATCGGAGAATAGTGGCTGGAGTTGAAACCAAAATTATCGAACCATGTCGAATAATATGAAATTTACTATTAACATCAAAACGGTACGCAAAAATAGTCGAACAGACATGTTGCTAATTTGATCAAGTAAGGAAAATATGCGGTAGCTGTCAAACATGGCTAACCGGGAATTTCGAATAGATTTGGAAACTGGAGACGAGAAATTGGCATATGATTATTAAAATCCAACGAACCGGTACTTGTAATGTAAGAATTCGGTTAATAGCGGCCCCATACTGAAATTTAGAACATATTGTACATATTGATAAATAACCTCAAAATAAAATAATAAATTTTAATGAGTTGAGAATTCCGAAACAATGTCGCTGAAAAAGTCCTGATAGCACTAGTATCGGTTTTAATTCTTCTTACTTCGAATAATATAGTTTCCGGTATGGACGAA